>MU846650.1:0-12708 GCA_030867225.1 Colletotrichum caudatum | reverse complement strand
AGTTGTAAAGGACAAAGATCATGGATGGGCCCATAGGAATGCGGCATGTATCTTAAGAGTGAGTAGAGTATGCTCAGAAAAGAGCTATGCGGTTTTAGAAAGGCAAACGATTGCGACCATCGTCATACCACAACAATAAAGCATCATGAAAACTCATGGAAACGTCGTCAGCTTGACTTCGTTGGCGGGCTATTGGTTTAGACACGCAAGAAGTGACCACAACTGGGGCTATAATGTCCATGGTCATATCATGAGAGCATTTCACCTCAAACTACGCAGAAGACCAGAGAAATTCTCAAAAGATCCGTCTATCATCAACTCAGAATACTCTTGGTAAAGAGCCTTTAAACGGCGACTAGTGTGCTATCCTGCCACTCTGCGCTTGTCACAACCTGGCCTTTGGCCACTTCCAAGAAGCAGCATGACCTTTGGAGTGGAGGATATATTGATATCAGCACCTCCACAAGTGCAGACTGTTTGACAAGCAAGTAAGCCAAGTAGTCAAAGAGAGAGGCTATTACTAAAACCGAATTAAGTACCTTGTTAGTTGTCCCTTTAATCTAATGCTTTATGGGCTTGAATAAACCATCCACGGTCTCCATGCTATTGCTCTCACTATCCGCGTCTAGTCTACGAAGAGTCTGTGACCTCTTTTCATACGTTTCTGTTCCCTACTACTTAGGTTCATCCTACATTTCTCTTCCTCACGGACGGTATCAAGGGGTCGCAGCCATCAGTTGTTTCCCCAGACCATAGTCTGCGGGTCATACCTACCGGTATGTCTTCCATCTACACAGTCCACTGACGGTCCCGTTCTGGACAGACGGCCGGAACGGGGAACTAGCCAGACCAAAGCAGTTCAACCCTAGATAGTAAACCTCGGAAATCCCACTCAGGAAGGATCGAGATATACGTAAGAATAGCTCACCGCAGGGAGAATGACGAGGCTCGATATGTGTTATGGTACAAAGAAAGTTAGATAACTACAAAAAGAGCAAACTCTTGTGTATACAAATACTGTGCTCGGTTGAAGCCAAACGTATGGAGACATGAAATTCAATCCGCGGCCCCATTAGCCGAGCTGAAACAGAAGAGCAAGGTTCACACCAATATAATGTTAACTAACCTAGACGCGCGACGCTACTTGATAAAGCGCGAAAGATGCCGCCCAATCAAACGACTTAGCGTTCAGCAATTGCAACGCGAGGAAGGTGCCGTCGGGAAAAGTCTGCAGGGTGCGCGTGATCCCAGTGACTAAAGTCAACAAGGCTATAAGTATAGCTCCAGGATCAAACCGCCCATTTACAACGCCGACGCGCTAACTATACAACGACTGGGGTTATCTTTTGCCGTTACCTTCATTCATACAGCCCCTTCATACCGCCTTTTTATCTCGATATTATTACTGAAATCACAATGTCGTCCAGTGGCTTTCCATCCACCCCGTCCTTTCTACAGACTTCGAACCCCGGAAGTCCTTTGGTAGCTGGAACAGGAGCCTCCTCCCACGAGCTCCCTGCCATTCCGGAGGCACTGGCCATGAGAAATTCGCCCTCAGTCGATCTGGAGCGTACCGAAACGAGCGTTGACCAGCCTGGCAGCAAGCAGAATCCCAAAACTCCGGAGCGCGTATGTTCATCAATGGAACAAAGAATAAACCGGTTGCAGCTGACTATTCACCCAGAAAACATCTGATGACTCCTCAAGCCCCCTCTCGCCTCCTCCGGCAGTGGTTGGGACCCCGCCATGGTTGCGCCAAGCAGTAAGTACGCCCATCTCAACATCATCTCTGAGCCCTCGTTCTAATCAGAAGCAGGATCCCCCTTGGACAACAGAGGACTTCAGAGCCATGGATAAGTTCTTCCGCTCCCAGTTCGGACCATTCGCTCTCGGCACCATCGTCCGGATGCTCGGCCGTCGTGATTTTTCCGATGTGGCAGCCCACATTATTAACTACAGGCAGTCCGCCCTAGCCGTCGAAGTCACTCGGTCTCAGCGCAACCATCCGGGACATGATGCCCCAATTTCTCACAAGACCAAAGGCCGGTATTCCGTCTTTGGCGGGGTTCATGACATGAAAGTCCGGGTTTACGATATGGAGGGTGACCTTCTCGAGGTTTACGAGGTCGGTTCTATGACCTTGTATCGGTAGGTAGGCCGGTCGGCTTATCTTGAAACGAAAGATAGACCCGAGGCGAAGGAGACGGAACCACCGGCACTTGGGTTAACATTGTACTGGACATTTGTTTTCAACACACGGCTTGGGAGGTGGCTTCCTTTAAAGGGGACACAGATTTGACAAAGTTCACCGCTTGGTGAGGACTCATCAGTGAGAAGAACGTGTGGTTCTTGTCTCTTTCTGCTATGCATATCCATTTTCTGGCATGGGGCCAATACCTGCAAGGCCTTATTCTTTTCCTTGGAATGAAGTCTGTTTGCTTACCGAGAAGAGAGTTTTCCTCTATGCTAATATCCTACTATCATGATGCCTCATTCGGACGGCGTGACTTCTAAACCTGGGGATGTATCACGAAGAAGCTCCTAAATTCCGCAGGCCAACAATTAGGAATTAGTTACATTTAGCCTCTTCAAGTGATTGTTGAAGTTGGGTCCCAGGTATCAATCAAGGGGTACTATAGTATTGCAGCAGTCCGACCAGCAACAACTGCGTATCTCAACCTCAACCTCACCCACACCCGCACGTCTGATTTGGGCTAGGGTCGTTTAGAACCGACTGACCAGTCGAACCGAGGAAAACGATTATTGTATCTCTACTTACGCAACGCCCGCAACTTCCCGCCGTCACGACACCATCTTTCCAGCCCACCCCCGCTTCCTTTTATCGCGCAGAGCTCTTCCCGGTGACTAACGACTCTCTATTTTCCGAATATTGACTCCAAGATGAGTAACGACGACGGCAAGAAAATCATCAGAGTGCGGCCACTCACAAAGGCGATCCTAGACAGGCTGTCGGCAGAAGAGGACGACGTCCCCTTTGGTCCGCGAGTCCCCCCTCCTCCCGTATGTAGTCGCATTTCCAGAGAACTCTCGTCAAAATAAGTAACTTCTATTGAAGGATCAACATTCTAATCAAATATTTCTAGATCTTGCCCGACCGTGTACCATTCAAGGAACTGCCGAGTCGGTTCATTCCCTTTGCCCCCATGCCGAAGAGCAGCGACCCCGAGCAGCAGTCGCGCGACAACATCAAGAACATCCCTACGAATCCTAAAGTTGCCAGGACTCCCGACGTCAAGCCCGATCGCCAGGCCGAGCGCGAGAGCTCCCAGGTCATCACCAATGTGTTGCGGCTGTCCCCAGACGCAGTTCTGAGGGCCTACGCCAGGGCTTTCCAAAACATTGACAAGACTGTCTCTGCAACCCTGGAGACTGCAGGTGGCCAACGGCCCGCTTTCGGCAATACTTTGATTCTTGCCAACCGGCGGAGTGTTGTCCAGGAGACTCTCCCTCTCTTCAAACCAGGTGCTTGGATGAACGACACGGCCGTCAGCCTTGTCCTGAGCAAGCTGGTCTGCAGAGACCAGAGGTTCTCTACGATTGACCCTGTGGTCACAAAGTCCATTGCCGACGACGCTACTGGACAGATGGAACGGCTCCAAGAGAGGTTTGAGCAAGGGCATAGCAAGAAGGATTTCATCCTGGTGCCTGTCAACGTCCACAACCAACACTGGGTTCTCTTTGTTTGGGGCAAAGATGGTCGAGTCGAATTTTTTGACTCCATGGCAAGCGAAGCCGCCCGGATGACAGCCTGCCGAGATTTTCTCCGATTTTCCAGTCGCATCGCCCCCTCCCGACCTCTCCAACGGTCGATCGTCAGTGTTAGCGTATGTAATATGTATGAGTCTGGTTATGAGACAGGCCTCAACTAACATCAAATATATGTAGTGCCCACAGCAGTCCAACAGTTACGATTGCGGTCTTTTCGTCATGCGTCAAGCTGACATCCTTACCGCATCCAATATCCCCAACTATACCGCCCCGCCCCTAGAGACCACGGCCCTAAGGGCATACTACAAGGCCATCTTTCTGGCCGGAAACCCTAAATAGCGGACATACTCTTGCCTATGTCGTTTCTTTTGTTCCTCTTCTTTTGCACTTTGCTTTACTATTGCTTAACTTACTTGGACGTTTTTGAACACCAGAGAGACTCTCTGTCTGTCACCCTGAAGAAAGACACTTTCCTCCTGAGACTACCTCTTGTTTTCCATTGCTCCCCTGGTTTCTGTGTGTGTGTGTGTGGGTGTGGGTGTGGTTAATGAGAGTGATCCTGGCACTCTTCCATACACGTCTTACTGTATTGCTTCCGGTCTCGCCCCATTAGTTAGATGTTTCAAATGCTGATTACCTAGTCATATTAAATCTATATCGCAATTCCCTGCGGCAACATGTCGAAATCCAAAATCGACATTCTTGACATCCCTGAATAGCCGAGGAAGATGGCTGTCATGAGGTTTACATTGTAATTAGATGCCATGTCACATAAACTTCAAGCAGCAAATGTCAATGAGAAAGGGGGACCTGCTTTGGGTTTATATGTGAGAGGCCATCAAAAGCATACCATACGCATAGGTTCTGTTCCAATGCCCCTCATCCGCGGTGCACGAACACAAGGAAGATGGGGAAAGCGCACACGTGTCATGCTCTCCACCCAGAGATCTAAATGCAAGTGCTAGATGCGAAATCAACTATATAGCAAAGCATCTATGTATAGTGATCTTCCTCCTTAAGCCTGGATATGCCATGCTAGCGCAGGTTTGATGCCCGCTACTGGGATGCCGTAGATATTGCGGGAATTGTTGGAGTTTGGGTAACTATCAAAGCCCCTGTCAAAACTTGTGTCAATAACAGATCGTGGCTATGCAGGGGGTAGGAATAATGGTGTTTGCTTGAGGCATCGGCGTCCGGTAGCGGCCATCCCAATCTAACAGCAGGTCGGTAAACTATGAAATGAAAAACAAAAAGTGAGAACCAAAGAAGGAAAATGAGATTTTTCAATGCGGAACATGTTTCTCGAGACGCCGTTGAGCAGGAAAACGATGGGGCGTAGCTGATGTGCTGATGACTTCAGTGTTTGCATAAGCGGATGGATGGCTACTGTTACAGGCTGGGTGTGATTGGCTCCTGATGGGGAATACCATCTTTTAAGGATGGTGTGGGTGTCTGATTGCCTATAGCACAGCCTAGCCTTGGTGCGTCCTTTCCCAAATGTCCCTGCAACTCGGAGGTGGGGGTGATCTGATGCTAGCACAACACGGAGGGGCAATGAAGGAGGAGCGGAAGATTTCCCAACCGTTGCGTTCCTCGGGCTAGTCGTACCTTGCAGGTTGAATGCGACCACATGTGTGGAAGGCTTCGTGATTGGTATGGGATCCGGCAGCACGCATTGAGAGGGCGTGTCGCGTCGGCGGCCAGGCGGCTGTCGAGTGCCGGTTCCGAGTCTGTAGAGGGGGGCAAAGGCTGCGATAAAAGACAGTATGTAAGGAGAGTTAGCGTTGCACCTTTCGTGACGGCGGAACTAGACGATGTAGTGAAAATGGGAGATGGGAACATGCCTTTTGTTGTCTTGTGGTGTTGAAGTTTGTGGTGGAGGGAAATGGCTACGGGCGCGACACTCACCGCAATCTGCCACAAAGTGGCAGGCTCTGGTGTGAATACAGTTGCGTAATTGTGGAGGGGCCTCGCCTTGCTTCTCCTGTCAGAACGTTGACGGATAGAAGATGGAACGAACTCGACGGAATTGGCTGGGTAGAGGTACCGTGTCCGCCGTTGGGATGCTGTTAGCATCGTGGTCGGAAAGGAGGGGATTGAGTCTCGTTCCGCCAAACCACACCTTCGGAACGGCAGTCTCAAGGATAGCTTGGTTCGGATGTAATCGAGCCACTTAGAGTAGCAGACGGCCGTTCGTGTGGGATTCAATCGGCACTGAAGAATCAAGGAAGCTAATGGCAAAGCCTCGGCTTCGACATGATCAATCTGCAAAGGTCAGAGATGAAAGCTTTGGGTGTTCTGTGTGATGCAATGCGGATAGAGCAAAGGCGGGGGTCGGTTGGGGGCATGACGGGCACGAGGTCATGGATGCTTTGCAGTCTGGAAAGCGCGACTCACTTTAGTCTGTGCCTGGAGGGGAAGACCGGCACCGCCCAAGGCACTTGGGCATTAGGAAAATCAGACGCCCATAGCCGATCTCTGCCCACCTTAGGCACCCAGACCTTAGGCACCCAGGGTCCAAGTGGCTGTGGCTGCTCCAGCGATCGGCGGAAGGCGTGAAACCCGCGATGGCGCATCCGCATAGTGCATGGTGCGATGTAATAATTAAGACAAGATCCAGATGCTTGTCAATGAGACAATAGATTTTGCCTGCAATCATCAGGCATCTAGTACCTGACATCCGCAAACATTAGGAGTTTAGCCAACATGAGCACAATCGGCATGATGAACAGTCGACATGATGAACAGTCGACATGATGCACAGTCGGCACGAAGGTCAGTTGAGCAGTTGGACCAAGAGTCCCCCACTGATGATGCATCTTGTGACGATGGGACCCTGCGACCACGAGTCCTGATCATAGCTGCAATCGATATAAACTCGCCGAGCAGGTACGCTTCAGGAACAAGACAGGATCAGGTGGTCCAGACCCTGCCGGGTGTCGCATCGTCCCCGAGCATCCAAGGCGAACGAGGCAGGTATCCAGGGGAAGCAGCCAGCCACTGCCTCACGTCTCCCATGTCGTGGAGATGTATCCTGAGTACCCTCCACAGCCAGTGGATGCTCGCCGTTCCTCCACAAACCCATAAATTCGATTCTGGTGTCACCAAGTGCCATTAGGATATGTGGGACGGGGTCTGGGCTGGCCAACGAGAGAGATGTCCCTGGATGTACCTCGGGAAGTCCTGTGAGGGAAGTACGAGGTGGAAGAAGGGAAGGAGAGGTAACGGGGTGGGAAGGTCGAGGGAGCAGCGGTGGGAAGGAAGATGAAGCGGAGGCAGGTGACGGCGGGGCTGTCATGTGATGCGCGTGGTCCGTGGATGGTCATGGAAGGAAGGCGAAAGATAGGACTGGAACAGGGGCGGTTGGGTTGGGCAACCGTGGGATGGCGGTTCCCTCAAGTGGGAGAAACGATCTTGGTGTGGTGCTTTGCGTTGCGTGGCGACGAGGAGGCGGCGGCGAGGCGAAAGTCGTTGTCGTTGACGGACTTCACAGACCTGGCGGAAAATGGCGTGCGGAATGGCTCGGTGCTGCCCGAACAGGCCGGAATGCCATGCGGATAATAATTGAAGTGTCTCGCCGGCAGTGCGACTGTGTCAGAGGATAGAATTCGGAGCGGTAGTGAGGGATCGGCGGGCGAAGCAGGAAAGCTGCAGTTGCTGGCGGAACGCAATGTGTGAAGTTGAAATAGACTCTGCGCTTGGATGGATCACGCATGTGGTGTTGATGGCTGATGACTATTTAGTGTGGCTGCATGGTTGCAGGTTTGTCAGCAGTGTCGCTGCAGTCAATCAGAGAGAAGCAATCATCCAGTGTCCCTCCCTACTTCAGTGGGGACATTGGCAGTTTTGCCTCTCTGTCCGATCAGAAATGAGGGCCCTATTTTGTAGCGACAAACTGCCAATTCTAGCGCTCAAATCGATCGATACATACCTTCATGCAATTGAACCAATGTCAACGCCATCTACAGGCGATTCTTTTTCTAAGTTAGTAGGCATCAAGACAGCTCGGACAATGGTCTGAGAGGGGAGCCAGACGTTGGCAGCATCATGGGACTCTTTTTCCAAAGGAAACAAAAGGTAAAACACATCAGGCAGGGCACAAAAAAACCAGCAAATCAATCAAGGCGGGCAAGGCGGGCAAGAAACGAGCGACGGACGGGAGCCCGGTCAAAGGTTGCAGTAGACCGCATCCCGCGCATCCCGAACCACCTTGCGTCTTTTGGACTCCGGTAGACCCAGCCTCTTACCGATCTTCTCCGCCTCCTTCGCCAGCGCATCCGCGTAAGCCCCGGCCTTCTGCTCCTTGGTCATCTCAACAGCCGCATCTTTCCTGTCTGCAATGGTCTGGCGGCGTTTGGCCTGCACCTCCTCCTTCTTGGCCTCCCTGGCCTTGGCTGCCTCGGCAATGCCGCGTTCAGCAGCAGTCACGGGCTCGACGTCAATGCCGGGGCGGCTGAGGATATGTCTGATGATGCCCTCTGCCGAGATGCATGACTCCTCAGAGTCATAAGGGTCATGCATCAAGGCGGACGGGTCGAAAATGTCGGTTTGCGGACCAAGGTCGTATGCCATCACATCGTCGAGCAAGGGCATCGAGGCGCCGGTAGGGGATGGAGCGGACATGTCAGAATCGATCGTTTCAATAGGGTGCATCGCCATCTTGAGCTCAGCAAAACGGGCCTGGTCTTCGGTAAAGAGAGGATCATCCGGGTCTGCATCGGTTGCGAGAGTTGCGTCAGTCGTCTGGATGGTATCTTCGTCACGCCTGGCGAGATCAATGGAGGAGGCGTCGGGCGTGGCTTTGTCAGCGCCTTTGATTGACTTCTTTCTTGGGCCCTTGATCTGGTGATAGTCTCTGAAAAGCTCCAAGGCTCTCCTGGCGGCCTTGGCTGTGAAGCCAGCGCTTCCCTCCGCCATGGCTTGCGTAATATAACCAGGGCGCTCTGCGGAGGTCTCCCAAAGATCCCAAAGAGAACGCTCCGGCTCATTTGCAAGCCACAGCTCGGTCAAAGTAGCCATCGGTGTGACGATGTCGCGTGGCGGCTCCTTGCTGTTGCTGATGTATCCGTCCGGATACCATTGCCCGTGCCAGCGATCGTCGAGATACGCCAGTTTGGCTTGGTAGTGGAGGTGCGCCGTCTTTACTTCAATGCCGGAGTCCGCGTAGGCTTTGGCGACGCCCGTGGCAGTGGCGTGTCCGTGAACGTGCCAAGCAGCGACCTGCTTCGAGGTTGCGGGATTTTGGTCTGCAAAGGCGACAAAATGGTCATGGGTTGCCTTCTGCGCGAACGGGTACTTCTCGATGAGCGCCTAGCAACGTGTTAGTTCACAGATGACATGGTAAATGGGTGCAAGATTAAGGAGCATAGTGACTAACCCTGTCCTTGTTTTTGTTCATTTCGTCGGCCATGTTTGTGGTGACTCGAATCAAGGCTGGGGAAAGGGGGGGGGGGGGGGGGGGGGGCGTGCTGGCAAAGTAAACCGGAGGTGGGATCGAGAAGAGGGCGAAAGGAAGATTTTGTGACGGGGGAGGAGATCGTGACTAGGGAGGAGAAATCGGCCGACTGTCAGTCTGTGAAGTGAGCTTCTCAGTCGCGAAGAGAAGATTGGGGGGGGGGGGGCAAGACAGGCTGGTACAGAAAAGGAAAGAAATACAGAGCCAGGAGTCACATCACGATACCTGGTCCACCATCATCATCCTCATTCATCCTTATTAGGCATCGACTTAGTGTAAATCACGTGTCACCGGCCCAGGTATGATGTACCATCTTGCCAACCCCCTTGCAAACTTGCACTTGACAACACCACCACCATCACCATCATCATTACCACCACCACCGCCTCCACCGTATCAGACTTCCAAAAACATCCATCTCACAGGGCGCTTACATCGTCTTCATTAGCCCTCTCCCAATCAAGTCTTTCAACGTTGAACTGTGATCCTTCCGCAGTTTCCAGTCGCCAATCCACCGCCGTCACGTCTCGTTTGTCGAGGCAGCTACAGCTACAGGGGCAGGACTACCTTGACCTTGAGCATCTTCCATTCCCCTTCTTTCAAGCTTTTATTCATGCTTTCGCATAACAGGTTACCATTTTAGGCTCACTCAACAACCTATCGCTTGCTTTTACCTCATCCTTGCACAAACCAACACCACACAAACGTCGGACAACGAAGCGACAATGTTCGAGATGTCGCCCTCCGGACTCCCCTCTTGTCCTCGCCCTACTGACCCAGCAGTAAGACCCCGACACATCTTCTCGGGCTGCACATCTGGCCCATCCACGCAGGAGAACCCAAATGTCTCCGTGAACACCACCCAGCATACCAATTCCTCTGATCGCGCCCCGTCGCACTCCGGTGGCCAGGTAGGCCCGCCCGCTCGTACCTTCCCATCTTCAAAAAGGTCGTTCTGACTCATTGTTCTCGCAGGATTGTCGCTGGAGTACGAACGATATCCGCGCCCTGATTCGCATCTTCGAAACGTACGCCGGCCCCTTCGCCGTGGGCACCGTCGCGGAGCTTCTCGGCCGCGCGAGCCACACCGAGGTTGGGAAATGGATCATCCTGCACCGGCAGTCTGCGCACGCTCTATCCGTCTCCGAGGCGAAGAGAGCCACCGGCGCGAGAAGGCGGCCCAGGATCCCTCCGCCCTACTGCCTGCCCATCGCCTGCCCCCTTGGCAGCGGCATTACGAGCATTATTGGCGGCATTGACGACTTTGAGCTGCGAGTCTACTTGGACGGGTCCTTGATGAGCTCGTCTGGACTTCAGCTTCCCGAGACTGAGGAGTAGTAGTGGCCACGCAGACCTGGTTTGGACTCCGTACGAGACCCGCTGTGACTGCTGGCAGCGACAAGACGTTGCTCTGAGCTACTGGTCCTTTTTGGGCATTTGCGGGGACTCGAAACGACACTATGGGAGGCAAGACTGGGTTCATGGTCCGGCCCGGTTCTCTTTTTGGTCCACCGGGATGAGCCGACATGGAAGGATCAAAAAGCAAGGCTACAGTCTATGGGTGGTGGAGGATTGTCATACTAAATCTGGGCCCTTTCTTCGATATCTCGGCGCGGAAAGTCCAACAACTACCACTCCACGGCCCGTGGTGGCTTGCTTCAGACGATTAGAAGTCCCGGCTACCCAAATGACTGCTGAACTTCGCAGTTGGGCTCCATTAGAAACAAAGTCTCTGGTTCTCAATGTAATCTCACGGCCGGTGTCTTGATGGACTTTTCCCATTCCGTGATGCTTCAATGACTTTTCCGTGGACATACCCTGGTGAGCTGACGGCGCAATCTACTGCTGCCTGAACGATAGAACATCTCTCTCGAACACTTGACTGACCTCCCCGCCCAGACTCCACCCAACGTTCATACCATGACCTTTCCCACATCAGGGGTTTAGGGATGTGTCTGGCCTTTTCACTTAAAGCCGAATAAGACATTCCTTAAAAGGGGGTTTCCACAATACCTAATTAGACAACCGCTGTTAAGCAAGGTCTGTCTTCCGCAATTCGCAAGATGTGAGCTAGTCGGACGCACCTCTAAAATCTTGGAAGGTTTGCGCAGTGGCCCAAAAGCCGGACATTAATGACCAACGTCCCGAGTTATACACGGCCATATTCGCGGCGCTGTTCAGCGGCTACGTCGCTAAGCTCGACATTCAGGCTTGCGTCCACATCTGATCTGTCGGCATCCGCGCCCGTGTCTGCCTGTCCACGCTTAACAATTCTGGGAAGGTTGTTCTTAAGATAAAGCGACCCTTCGTCTAATATCCAGAGAACCCGGCTCTACTTTTTCAAGTTCTGGAATGATGCTCACCAGCAACCCATCACAGCAATATGTCGTGGCTAATATGGTGACTTTCCCATGTCAAACTCCATGTGCACCTGAAGCCATGTCTCGTCATCCTCCCATTCCAATTCATCCCATTTGAATGGTGAAATGTGGCAGGTTTCTTATCCAATACGACGCAAACACTCTGCAGTTTGAACTCGGTGTTTCAGTTCTAGGGCAACGTCTCGCCCCAGGCCTCTACTAGTGTGCAGCGACCCCCAACTTCGGCGACCTGCCAATCCGGACCCAGTCTCGTCTTATATTGGGGTGAATATCTGAAAATATATTCAGCGGTTCCCAAAAAAAAGCGTAGACACCCCAATTCAAGGTTCAACTGGCCAAACTGCTTGGTAGCGCTGCATAGCCAGCTGTAGCCCCGGGTTCTTGATCATAGTTACGCACAGACACTGGCGTGGTAGTAGACTTTGATGAAAAACCACCCAATGAACAAGAAACCCTGATTTTAACGGACCTCGAATTCCTGGTTCACATGCAAAGCACGTCTTCTGCAAACCTTCCTTGGGCAGACAGCTAGGAAGAAAAACAGCCACCATGAGAGCGGCATCTCAGACTCAACGAACCCAGCGTCTTCTCTGCTATTGCTATCGACCTGCAGGCGTATTCTTCATGTCATGCGGTGTTGGCTTGTGTGTTATCGCGTTGATGATAAGCGATTCGCGGGTAATCACACGCTTCGGTTTCCTTATGAGTGAGGTATCTATAAGCGGCGTGACCCACATCGTCTCCAACCAGATGGACGGCTCATCGCATGAACTGGAGTACTCGCGCCATTTGTGGCTAGTTTTGTGAAAGCGTTGACTAGGCTTGTAACCTGAGCGGCGGGTTGGCGAAAGGGTGGGTTTTTGGAAGCTGTTACAAATGATTAAATCCGCAATACAACCTCAATATCCAGCGATAGAGCCAGTATCAATGGCCAGAGGTGGGACCAACAGTGTAGCATCAGCAGCGGTGCCGCAATGGAGGCCGCCACTGAGGACAGATCCGGGAAGTCTATCGACCCGCTTGGAAGGACCCCCGGCCTCCTCTATGATTAACTCCCCCACCCCACTTACGCAAAACCCCTACCTCCGCAAACCATCACCACCATCATCACCACCACCATTACCACCACTATTACCACTTATT
>MU846649.1:0-12717 GCA_030867225.1 Colletotrichum caudatum | reverse complement strand
ATAATATCCATTTCATGGTTTTCCCCAAAAATCCAAACCGTTCAAATGGATAACCGTGGATATCCATGGACCGGTTATTTTTAACCCTAATCGGGTTGGCAAACAGTCAAAGAGCACACCCTGGAGATTTTAGTAAATAATAGGCATAGACCCCTCAACCACCAGTGCCTGGAATCCAGTTCAGCTCTGGGGTCGGAGTCTCCCACTACCTTAACGCCACGTTTATTGTGACTAAATGGTTACTACAATGACAGACTCTTAGGCAAATCCAACAAATCCAGGTGTTTTTGCAGACCCCTGAGTGACTTGACAGAAATGGCCAGGGACAAACTTATTAACGGTACGTCCTGTTGGGAACTGAGTGAATCGGTCACACTCAGTCCCCGGGTAGCACCATTGTTACCACACTACGACCTAGTTTTTATTATTTAGTTACAACTAGTTGCTCTTGGCATCAGAATCCCACGCAAAAAGCGTTTAGGCCGTCAGCAAAGCAGAACTGCAAAAAGTCGGGAGTGCTGCAGTTGCAGCAGACAGTGTCTATGACAGGGATGACAGAGTCTGCAGGGCAGGCAGCAACTAGGCCAGCTAGAAGAGCAACAAGAGCAAAAATAACCACAGAAGCGTGCATTATAACTGTGAATAAATGATGCAGAAAAAAGAATAAAAAAGAAATATCGTAGTACGCAAATATAACCCAGTATGGTCTGATTTTGATGTGTCTTCTTTGAGTTGGTATGATGATTTTCCAAAACTCGATTGGCCTGGTCCCTATTACTCTCAACTAGAGCAGGCCCCTTATTCGTAAGCTCCCGTCACTCCGATTTTCCCGCAACATGAAAATAATACTGCTAGGCTCTGGCCAATAGTTCCTTGAACATGCAGGACTTGACCGCCTGTCTTCTTCAAAATCTGTGGCCTTCCTGTGCAGGGGTCACATTCCAAGACGATTCATCTAGAGAGCTTCTGAAAAACCTAGCCCCTGTTGATGACGGCGCCAATCCACCAAGCCTTAATTGAGTATATCGATAAAAATGATACGTAGCCTTCATATGGCCGTACGAGACTGCACATAACGCTGTGATTAATTGATTACTGGCGGGGATGGGAAAGATAATTCAGCCTAATCTCACTGCCGTCACGTCATCTACAAACGGACACGGACCCTTGTCATGGCCATACGCCAAAGGGAAGCAAAAAAAAGAAAGAAAATAAATGGCAAACCACCACTTGACGTCGAGGTGCTAGGTCTGTCCACATACATAGTACACGGATGCGTGGGCACGAACAGTAACACGACACTTTTGGCTGCTGCCGAGTTATCCGACAGTGCATCGCGTGCACGCCTCCATTCTTGGCATCGGCTTCCGCTCCCTGCCCTGCAGGCGACAACGGGCGAATGCGACTGGACGGAGACGACGCCAGGGATTCCCGGAGCTTGTCTGTCTTTGGAAGGCAGCGAAGGAAATTTCTCATGGCAGCAGATGGCCGGTGGCGGCGGTCGACAAATGCCGGGCGAGTCGTCAGTAAGCGACCCGCACGTAGCGGATAACACAGGACTCTACGCCGTCTGTCATCCCGTCGCCCCAAGTCCTCCGCAAAGCCGCTCAAGGCGACTCGAAGAACGGGCCGGGTCTAGGGAGGA
Source organism: Colletotrichum caudatum (assembly GCA_030867225.1). Classification (NCBI taxonomy): domain Eukaryota; kingdom Fungi; phylum Ascomycota; class Sordariomycetes; order Glomerellales; family Glomerellaceae; genus Colletotrichum; species Colletotrichum caudatum. Next base: position 11,072 of record MU846649.1, on the reverse strand, counting down.
AAAGAGAAGGCGAGGCTGGCCGCGGCCCTCAACGCCGACAAAAGGTTGAGAACTCACCCAAGCCTCAACGAGCTGGCAGAAGCCAAGCTAGAAGTGGAACGACTCGAGGAGGCTGTTCGGAGAAATGGAAGTTGCTTAGCTCCCTCTTCTGGTGGTGGTGCAGGGTCCTGCAGCCAGCGGCGAGTGCGGCCAGGCTTGATGCGCAATGCAACGTGCTACCGGGGGCCCTGTAGCTCTTGGCATTGCACCCCCCCAGCCCCCCAACGCATGTCTCTGCTAGGCTCTTCAAGGGTTCAGGGGGGCTCCGGAGGGGAGGTGATTGTGCGTTACTACTCTGTACTATGGTGTAAGACGGAAATCGAGACAGAGAGCGAGAGAGAGAGAGCTGCAAAAACGCAGACCCAAACGGCCGTCGCTGTGTTCTTGGCGGCTCGGGTAGCTGGATGCGTGTCTGCCACTGCCATGGTATTGTCTCCCGTCGAGCTCGGCTCTTGTTCGAGCCTCAAATATTGGCATGACGAGCCAAGTGGCTGGGCATCGGAGATCGGCCTACGGGCGAGCTTTCTCGGCTTGAGGCAGACGGAGAACTAGAGAGCCGTAGGCAAAGGCGTGGGTGGTGTTGGACATTCCGATTCCATGTCTCTTCGTTCCGTCCGTTCCAACCTGTGTATGTTGTATGTACACATCGGTAAAGCCGTCCGCTCGTCCGTATAGCCCAAAGGACCTGGCGGGTGAAGGCGACAGGACAGGACAAAACAGGACAGGCTCTAGCTATGCTTCTAGCGTGAGAAGGGGCCTGACGCGGGGAAAGCTAGTTGTATAGCGCGCCGTCGACGTTTCCGCGGTGGTCGAGTGCGGCCCGATACATCATTTGGAATACAGAGGGGTGGCTGCGCTCCCGTCCCCGAGACTTCGCGCCATTTTTCATGTTTTTTTTCTTTCTTTTTTTCTCTTTCTTTTTTTTTACGGCCATTCCTGGGGTGTCTCATCGTCAACCAGCCCTGCCAGCTTTCCCTTCCCACCAAACGGGGATCTCGCTGATGGCGCGGTCCGTCCTTCACTAGCAGGCGAAAAAAAAAAAAAGCACCGGCGGCATCGGCGGCATCGGCGATGGAAACCATCAGAACGGAGTGAACCGCGACGTAAAGGACTGCCGCTCCCCGGGCATGTACAAAAAGGTAATCAGCGGCTCTCTCAAAGGCCAGTAGTCGTCGGCAACTGGGGTAAGCCAATGGACCTTTTTTCGTCCAGGTGACTGTGTTCGCTAATGAGTGTTGGCCTGACAATCAGCTCCGCGGAGCCGGGTAGAAAGGGGCAGTGATGGGCGCGCTGGCGTCACGTCAACGCCGCCCGAAAGTGGAAGAGCACTTCCAAACCCTCAAGGGTTGCGCGGCGAGGCCTATTTGCTGGGCGCACGGCATTTTGTCACGACAGGAGACCTTGATTCGGGGTAATGACAGCTACAGGTTGCATGCCCGCGGGTGACACACCATTGTGGCATATCACCCCCCCCTCCCCCCCGTTGGCTGAATGGAGACCGGGGGACGTGATTGTTCCATTTCATCACCAGGGCCAGACATGATTTATGACCTTGTTGCAGAAAACAGCGGCGGCGGTAAGGGCACTGGCTTCTCAACTGCGGACCAACGGAGCGCTGCAGAAGCAGAAGAGATCGTGGACCAACCCCTACCGAGACAAGCGCTGGAAGAGCCCGCGAAACTTTGGGGGTGGCGGTCTGGGGAAATAGACTCAGGAGCGCCCACGAGACTTGGGGAATAAAGGCGATTGCGCGCCCGCAACGAACCGACGCTGCGCTACGTAGGATGGATGGGCGCTTCCGAGGTCCAGGTCCGGGGTAAACTTGAACCCGCCGTCATCAGAGACTACGACACGGTCCATTCATATGGTGTGTAACATTTGGCCTCGATAGAAGCATAGCATTGAAGCAATGGAATCTGGATCCCAGAAGGGGTGTGTAGGATACGCACCCCAAGCTTCCCCGCTGGCCAGCGCCATGTGGCCCGTTTGTGTCTCTTGGCGCGCCTCTGACGGAAGTTCGACATCGGGGGGGGAGTCGATCACCGCGGCCGCCATGCCTATTGGCGCGGTCATGATGACGCCTGGTGCGCACTTGGCCACGGCGTGCCGGCGATGAAGACGTTGGAAGGGCATGCGACGCCAACGGAAGCCTAAGCAGCTTTTTGAAAGAGCCGCGCACGAACGATGTCCCGGGCGCTGGAGGAAGGACGGTTGGGGGCCCCTTTGAAAACTAACCATCGTCGACTGGCCTTCTGACTGACAGCAACTGGGTTCACGTTTGTCTCGGGCGACCCAGGGTGTTGTTGACAGCGAACCCCGTCTTCCCCGCAAACCCGAGCTCGGGGATGCGGATTGGGGGAGGGGGGGGGGGGGGGGGGGGGGGGGGGGGGGGGGGGGGGGGGGAGGGGCAGGGACCGGCTGAATCGGACGGGCGTGACAGAACGAATCGCGGGCAGCAGGCATGCAATATGTGGTGTCTCATCCGACGAGCCGGGAGCGTCGAAACGTATAATGCCATGCAAGGACCGAAACAATGATGTCGTGTTCCCACCGTATAAACTACAACCCGGAGCGAGAGAGAGAATAGGCAGTCCCACTCAGTGGTCTATGCTGTCGACCAGAGCCATCATGGTCCCTTGATAGGATACTCGTGGCGATGGCTGGTGAAGTGCGTCGTCTCTTGGGTGACCTCGATAAATCAAGCAGCAGCCGCACCTCCAGATGCCGACCTGATGCCGCGACACCGAGTGTCGGTGGTACCTGGCCCGGTCACGGTCCCGAGATGGACGGGGAGAGGCCGTCAATCACTACATCGTGGGACTGTCGTCACTCTATACGCAGAACGTTCCAAACCGGCCGCCCTGTTTCTGTGCTGTATTCACAACGTACATGGCATGTGTTCCTCTCCTCGGAGGATCTCCTAGTTTCCCATCGAACCTCATTCGAATGACACAAGGCAAACACTGCACGCCTCATATCGGCTGCGATCGTGGCAATCGAGGGACCGCGCCGGTGAGATATTCAGCCTCCCCTCCTCGTAGGCCACGGCTGTCTGAGCTGAACGAACGGGTGGGAGTCTGGCAGAGGAATGATCTGGGGAAGACGCCGCCAGACTGGAAACGTTCAGACGGCAGACGCACTTCGCTCCGACCCCCGCAGCGGCGAGAGTACAATGTGCACCAAATGACCGCCGTGCCGTGACACCAAGACGCTAATCATCTATCACCACGCCCTCTTCCCCTCTTGGCCCCCCCTCCGTGTCTCGCCAGTGCGATTATAACAAGCAGCATGTTTACTCATAGCCACAAGCTGTAAGCACACGCGTCTTGTGGTATATAAGTCAGCGGTAGACGTCGGGTTCCGCGTTGTCACTCCAGCGTCTTGGTGGAAATGGCATAGGGCATCGGGCAAGCCGAAGGACAAGAATCGACCGGCCGCTGCTGGATCCCCCCCCCCCGCGCCGGCTTAATGCAATCACGATCCGGGTTCCCCAAAAGCCTCCGCCCCCCCTCGTTATTCGCCTAGCCCCCAACGACGAGAAAGCAAAAAAAAAAAAATTGGAGAAAGTTCTGCTCTGCTGGTGACGGAAAGGGGTGGGAAGTGACATCAGCTCATGGTCTGGTCTGCCCAGTGGCCCCAAGGCGGTGTTCTTCTTGGCCCCCAATGTTTTGTTTACCTTGCCCTCCTCGTCAATGACCTCACCCGTTTTCGAAACATTTCCCTCCGTGTCTGGCGGCCTGGGATTCCAATTGAGTTAGTTGCTGCATGACTTAGGGGAGAAGAGAGACTGCGAGTCGATCTCTGGGTCATTCGTTGGCGCTGTCACCTCGAAAAATGACAACAGGAGTGCCTCGACTGGCGGGTCTAGCATATACGGTCCGGATACTGGCTTTCCCTTCGTCCCGTTCTTCTGCTGCCTTGGTCTCACAGCGAGGGAGGAGAGCGGTCGCGGCCGGTAGAGCTCGTTCCAGCAATGTGTACGTACGTACGGGTGTTTTGCCCATGTCAGCTCAGAGTTCCAACTGCTCTCTCTAACCCAAAGGCGGTCTCCGACCCAAGTGTGTTAATGGGTGGTCACTCCACCCATCCCATCCCTGACCACACATCATCCGACTTTTACGTTGGAAACAATGAATCCGTTATGGAGCTTCCCATCCAACCCATTCCCCTTTGGAACACCCCCGGCTCATTGTTGCCTGGGCTTGTCAAAGATCGGCCCTTGGAACCCAGACACGGCTCGTCCAGTCCTGTCCTCACTTACAACATTGGTCCGTACGCTATACGGACGCGACCTTTTGGTTGATCCACTCCCTCTTCTTCCCGCAGACTAGGCGCCTCCTCGTTGGTGTTGTTCGTCCGTGTCCTCCACCATCTCCAGTTCTCCGCAGCGGGCGGCCCACGCATGTGTGCATACATATACATACCCCAGACGCTGTTCACAGACGTTGGCGAAGCTACCGACCCGTCAACCATTTCCGTTTTGCGCTGACTCTCGACCCTCACATCCTTTCGTCCCGATTCGGGTGAGCTATCAACCCTTTCTCCTCCTCCCCCTCCCCATTACTTAAAGAACCACACTCCCCGCCCTCCTACTCTACTCCGAACTTGAGAGGAGCCTTCCTTCACCAACCTGTGCGTCTTCTTTGGCCGAGTACGACTACGCTGTACACTTGCTGCGGCTATACTTTCTACTTGACGTCGTCTCCTACGCCCGGGAACATCACACACACACACATAGCGCATTCACGATGGCCACGCACGAGACCCCCTACCGCAGCGCCGCCCCGCCGGCCGACCTCGAGAAGGATGTGCACACGTCCGGCGCGGACCACTACAACGGCGCCAACGGCCAGAACACGGCAGCAGCAGCAGCAGCAGCAGCAGCATCGGCACCACACGCGCGACACGCTGGGCCCTTCACCCGCGTCGCCGACTACCGCAACATGACCGAGGGCGAGGCGCAGGCGTTCGGCGGCTCCCTCCAGCCCGGCCTCTGGAAGCCGTACGAGCACAGAAAGTTCGCCAACCCGGCGCCCCTCGGCCTCTCGGCCTTCGCCCTCACCACCTTTGTCCTCTCCTGCGTCAACCTGCAGGCCCGCGGCGTCAAGGCGCCCAACATCGCCGTGCCCCTCGCCTTTGGCTACGGCGGTCTCGTCCAGCTCCTCGCGGGCATGTGGTACGTCCTCCCCCCACCATCCCCCTCCCACCCTGGGGGGGGTCTCTTGGCTCCCGTTTCCCACGTTTCGAGTTTTTCTCTTCCCTTCGCTTCTTCTTTATCCAGAGGCAGGGATGGTCTGTCCCCCCCCCCCCCCCCCCCTCCAAGTTCCCCGACATCTCATCTCAGCTCGTCTCCACGAATCCGCTCCCCCTAACCTCCCCCACCCGCGAGTGGAATACCCTCCCTCTTTTGCCTGTGTGGGGCATGGGTGCGCCCGCTCCAGTTGCGCTGGAGTGTGGACCGTGAGCCAAATCAGAGCATGGGGGAGACGGTCGGTCAGACGGAGACGACCGGGGGGGGGGGTTCCTCATGGTTCCTCGTCCTGTGTGTCAAGGAACCTGTGAAGGAAACCCGCTTGTATCATACGTGCATCATTTAGCCGTCTGCACCCGGACGAAGGAGGACTTCTCACAATGGGGGGGGTCTGCCGATAGCTGACGTTTTGGTCCGAACCACAGGGAGATGGCCGTCGGCAACACCTTTGGCGCCACGGCCCTGTCGTCCTACGGCGGCTTCTGGATCGCGTACGGTATCCTCCTGACGCCGGCCTGGGGCATCATCGCGACGGACGGCCCGTACGCGGCCAACTACTCGGACCACTACTCGGCCGTCGGCTTCTTCCTCACGGGCTGGTTCATCTTCACGACGCTGCTGCTCCTCTGCACCCTTCGCTCGACCGTCGTCTTCTTCTCTCTCTTCTTCACCCTCGACCTCGCCTTCCTCTTCCTCGCCTGCGAGAACTACGCCGCCAACAACGGCGCCCTGACGGCCAGCCGCAACCTCCAGATCGCCGGCGGCACCTTTGGCATGCTGGCCGCCTTCCTGGCGTGGTACTGCGCCCTGGCCGGTCTGCAAGATGACAGGTGAGTTTTTACCGCCCCCTCTCGTCCCTGTCTCTCTCCATCCCCCCTCTCTGCCTCTCGAGTGTCGCGTCCCGCACGATGTGGATTCCATTCGCTAATGTCGGTCCTTTTTTTTGCAGCAACTCCTTCTTCCAGGTCCCCGTCTTCCACCTCCCTTGGTCCGACAAGGGCAGGGAGCTTCGCAAGGCCAAGAGCAACCGCTCGGTCGCTTGAGCAAGACTCTTTTACTTTTATCTTGATTTTTCTTCCACCTTTCCCCCCCTCCCCCGCACAAGAGTTTTCATTTTGATGATGATGCGCGCCATGTGCAACGCGAGCACCCCGGTCCACGCGGGCCCCGGTTGGATGGATATGCTGACGGAGAGAGGATACCCAAACGGTGAAGGGTGTCACACCCAGCGACGACCCTGTTGTTATTAAAGACGCGAAGCAAAGGATGCGACGATTCTCTTCGGCTTCGTGTTTACCTTGTAAATATTCCCAAAGACTCTGCAAAAGCGCGGTAAAGAGAATAAGAACAGATATGGACTGGACAGTACTCCTACTCAAACGCGACATTTACATAATGAATATTATAATTTTTACAGACCGACCCCCCCGGACTGTCTCGACTCGGTTGGTACGGTTCTGCATCGTCGTCGAGGCAAGGCTTGTCAGTCGCCGCAAACCCTTCTCAAGAAAATCGTCTTGATGCGAGCACGCGCGACGAATAAAGTGACGTCAAGGAACCCTTGCTGATGCGGCGACTTTGGTGAAGGTCTTGGCACCAGAATCAGCTTTTGGGTTGTTTTTTTTTTTTTTTTCTGTATTTTTCTTGTAACTTATTTGCGGCCTCGTAGGTCGGCTCAATGCGCCGCACGCCGGTCTCACGCGTGCGCAATTACGGGAGATGTGCCACCTCTCGGCGGGAAAGGATTTGGGGGCGACGCTTGGGGCCTTGGCACACTTCACTGTTCTCTTCCGTTTATCTTGCCGGGGTCGCCCAGGTGCGGAGAAAGGGACAAGGAGGATTGTATATGGTGAAGATCAGAGTGTTGAAGGGTTGGCGCCACGGCTGGGCTGATGACATTGCTACGAGGTTTCGCGGCTTCGGGGGGTCAGTGTCTCTTCGTCGACGACAGCGTTGCTGCGAGATGGGTTCGCCGACTTGTTGGTGTCGCTGCCGGCTGACGATGCTGTGGCTGGTATCGAAGCAATCCCCAAGCGAGTTGGCCTCCATGCTTACTTACGTGTCAGCCTCCATGCAGCGGCGCGGGCATTCTTCGAAAGAGTACGGCGGATCGCGTATTATAAAGATCTTTGAGGAATGGCATCCTCAGCGTCGGAAGCCGCCATTCATAAGTATCAACGCCACGCCGAGTTGCGTTCATGCTGGCCTTGATCATTGAAGCTCTGTGTGTTTTACATATCGGTCAACCCGTCCAGATATCCCAGCTATTGGAACACGATAGCTTTGTCTCTTTATCGGTTGTCTCGAGGGCAAGATTCCTTGGCCGTCGTCACAGCAGGATGAAGAGCAAAGCTGTAGCGACCACACCCTGCCAGGCTTGCTTCATAATGCCACGTCTCGTTACCCAGTGTAAACGAGTTTTGTGCATGACCTGCCTGCTCCACAAACAGATTTTACGGTTCTTTTATCGAGCATAACAGTCTTTAGTGCATGGGCCATACACATACATGCCTTGCATAGGTAGCTTTGGCTCAATTGACGGCCTATCGGGGCAGCTTCTTCGTTCTCCAAGATAGCACGCACCATGCACGCTTCTGCACAGCGGAAGTGTACTATGCCGCCCTGCGTACTGGCATCATTATTCTGCCCAACAGGGTTTTTTTCTTTTCTTTTTCTAAAAAAACCTTCTTCGAGCAATTGGCCGACATAAACCATAACATAGTAGCAGGGATAACGGGTGACCTGTTTAGACTACACACCTACAGTGTCTCCTGAAGAGGTATAAGAACAAGCACTCCAATGCCGAAGATCAAGATGGCAGGGCTTGAACCGCCTTGGTGGAATAACTCTATCCAACTCGGTAATTTCTTCGATCCACAAACCCTACCACTTACGCACGAAAGTTAAGCGAAATGACACGGTAAGCTACCAGAGCCACTGCCGATACCGAATCATAAGCTGATAGCGTAAACCTGCCTCGGTGGTTATGCGAAAGGCGCGTCGTGAAAGGCACGATCGACATATGGTTCAATCCATTGAGGGGATTGGTGTCAACTCCGGAAAAGTCTTGGTCTGCAAACTGTGCAGGTGGGATGTGGATTCATTCCATCACCCCACAATCATATCAGCACAATAGCTCAGGGGTAGAGCGCTGGGCTCATAACCCAGAGGTCCCTGGATCGAAACCAGGTTGTGCTATGGACGAACCTTTTGTCAGATGAAGCCTCGCCAGGAGAATGTTTAAGGTTTTGCAGGTGGTCGGTCTGGCAGTCGGTTCCAAAATTTTGGATAGAGCTGTATCCTCCACGTCGTGATCGAGCATTCCCTGGCGTCAGGGACACGGCTTTGGAGGCCACGTATAAGCTCGGCCACGCCAAAACCGCAACGTTATATACCTTCTCGCCGGACACCGCCCAGCTAACTGTTGCTCGTCTCCGTCACGTTGCCGTCAAGATCTGGTCCGAGATCAAGCTCGATGCCGACATCTCCATCGTTCCGGGCGGCGGCAGCGCCGACGGCAAGTTCACTGCCGTTGCCCCATCCCTGGCGCAATTTACCATTAGCAGGGTGTGACCCATGCATGTTGCCAGGGTCTCTGTGGTCTACCAATACGTGGTCCTATGTAGGGATGCTTTTTGTCTGTTCCTGAAGTACTACGTAAGCATCAGCTGACATGACTTAACACGGCTTCCAAACCATTGTAGTATGGCTCTTTTTTAGACTTTATTTGTCCCATTCAACGGTGAGGTGCTTTGGGGATAAGCTGCCGGCATGCATTGGCGCCCCTGAATGGAAGAGAGGCCGGAATGCAACATGGGGTTGGCCCGCACGCTAAAATGAAATGTAAAAGCCGATAACCACTGGCGGTGAGATTTTGGCGAGGAATACGAGGGAAAAATAGCGCGCGTCCGGAGGTATGCGGCGTCGGCAATTAGTTGATAAACAGACCGCTGCCGCCGGTCCTAGTCGCACAGCAGGAGTGTGAAGCCAGCGCAACGTGCCCATCCCGACTTGCAGCCTCGCTTTCCGACCAGAGCGGCTCTGGACGCTCCTTTTGTTGACCTTTCCGCGGGCCGCCATGCGAAGACACCTCACGGCCGGGCTTCTCGCCTATTGCGGCCTTTCTGCCGCGACCCCCGCGACATCCGAATGTCCCCGCTACTCGACGCGGATGCTCGACAGCATCAAGGCGCGGAAGCAAGGCGTCGTCTCGTCGGGCGCGGCGAGCAGTTACCTGGAGACCGGCATCCTCTCCATCGCCCTCGAGGCCGCCATCGCGCAGTACCCGGATCTCAAGGGCCAGTACGCGCCATACCTGGCCGACGTCCTCGAGTCCGGCACGCCAACCCTCGCGAACGCCACCTATGCGGCGACGCGGCCCCTAGACCGCTTCTCGATCGCAAATGCCGTCACGGGAGCCTCCCAAGCGGACGCCATTTCAATCTCGACGACGGTCTCGGGGGCAGCGAACGCCATCAACGAGTCTCTGTCGCTTCAGGCCCGGAACCCCGAGGGCGGGCTGTGGTACTACGTCTACCCGCAATGGAGCTACCTCGACGGCATGTTCTCAGTGCTGCCCTTCATGGCCTCCCTGCCGCAGCCCAACTACACGGACATCGGCCTGCAGATCACTCTCCTCTACGAGCATTGCTTCCAGGAGAACACATCGCTGGTAGTGCACGGGTACGACTACTCCAAGACGGCCGTCTGGGCTGACAAGGAAACTGGCGCGAGCCCGTACGTATGGGGTCGCTCGCTGGGCTGGTTCGTCGCCGGGTTGGTACAGACCTGGGAGGCTCTCGACTGTCCCGCGGGCAAGCCCGAGGCGGAGCCGGTCTGCGGACGTCTCCGCGCCACGACGACCCAGCTCGCCACGTCGCTGGTCAGGTACGCCGACCCCGAGACCGGGGCCTGGTGGCAGCTCACGACGTTCCCCGGGCGCAGCGGCAACTACCTCGAAAGCTCCAGCACTGCCCTCTTCGTCTTCTCCCTGCTGAAGGGCGGGAGGCTCGGCATGTTCGCGGACGCAAACGCCGACTTCAGGACGGCGGCCCTGAAAGCCTACGACTACGCCGCGCGCAACTTCGTCGTCGACACGGGCAACGGGACCATTGGCTACAACAAGACGGTGGCCGTCTGTAGCCTCAACTCGACGGCGTCTTACGAGTATTACACCAACCAGCCGTTGTTGCCCAACAGCCTTTTGGGAGAGTCTGCGTTCGTTTTGGCTTCACTGGAGGTCGAGAGATGATTGGAGGGTGTCTGTGGATAGAGGGGGGAATGTGTCACGCAATCAATATAGAGGCAGATTGTCAAATAGACCTGTAATCGTGCATGGTACCTATATTGCGATGACGGAACTACCAAAGACATGTTTGACGGATGATGTGCGACTCCTGGCAACTAGAGTTCTTGTTGCGAGATAGGTAAGCGTTGGCTGTTGCCCACGTAAGTAACAATATCGTTTCATCATATAACAGTTATAAGCTTAGTTTGCTCTGTACTATGCTATAATAGTCAATGTTTGGTAACACGTTAAGGTCTTAAATACTATAGGTTTGGTTCTTGTAAGGGTCCTCTAGATATTAAAACGCCTATAGTTTGTAACTTAAGAACCAAGATTTCAGTAAGATGTACCTAGTCAGATTGATTAAGAGTCAGAGCTGGCTTTACACTACCTACTTGGGTGACACAGTCCTCCTGGCAGCCGTTCCGGTTCTGACAGGAATAGCTGGACTGCGATAGTCTCGTGATATCGCACCAGCGTAACGTGAAGTGACGC
>MU846648.1:0-12723 GCA_030867225.1 Colletotrichum caudatum | reverse complement strand
CTTGATTGTGTTGTTGTCAATTATCTTGAATTGTTATGCCAGGATATTATACACAAAAGTTTCAAACAAGCAAGCATCAAACATAGGGAAAAGGGCCAATAGAGGTGGATTTCCTTGCATTACAAAAGTACTTAGTGAAAAAAGATCGACTGTGATATTATTGCCAACATCATTGTCTGACTGATACTATTTAAGCAATCTCGACGCACAGCAGTTATCTTTCAAAGTAGTTTGGGAACATGACCCCTGAGCTGAAATATCTTTGGATGAAATGGCGGCGACTTGGGGGATTCAGATGAACCATGCTCAACTACGCCTTTAAGCAATCAAACTTCGTTTCTGTTCCGGCAAGTTAGTTTATAAGCAAGCTCCGCTAGCACCAACCGAGTTGTTTGTTAAGCTCTAAACCATGAGTTGCCCCAATCTGTCTTACTGGTTGTAGTTGGGTGTGAGTTTGCAAACATCGCCGGTTTCCTCAGGCAACAACGACAACCATAGCTGAGATACAACCTGGTACAGGGTCGTGATGCGCAAGCGTTGCCAAATTCGCCAGCGCTACAACACCAAAGGCAGTGACGCGAGAGACTGTTGTGCGTCTTGTTAGTGTATCTCTTGGGCTCTGGTACAGCATGAAAGAGGAGTGCTTGCTCGGAAGAGCATAGAACCAAACACTCAAGGGTACCAGAAGCAGCCTGCAATGGACATGAAAGCTGACACTTGATAATTGGAACTCAATTACAAAGTATGTTGGTATTGTCCAGAATTTGTAGTTGGTTCGCGAAGAGAACTAGATGGGAATGGCAGGGGGTTTCCATTGTCCAGAAAGAAACCGCTCCCCTTGATTACCTTCACTTTCCTTGTATGCTCCCTAGATGAAATGGACTCCGTCCTTGGAACGATAATCCTTTCCGCGTATTTATCTATTTGGTTTATTTCCTGCCTATTTACTCAATAGCAATAAAGCAACATATCGAGACTAGACGATGATCTGGCTTTTATTTGGTCTCTGGGTGGTGTGGATATATGTCAGGGAACTTGGGTGGTACGCTACGCCCGTCCATAGACCGTTCATGCATATGCCAAAAGATCTAATCACCCAATTCTGGGACGAAAAGGAATGCTAATTAGCATTCCAGGTTAGCGAAATCATTACACAATGGCTGTCCTCTCTCTAGCCTCTACCTAGAAGAGGCTAGTGAAAGCCGGATTAATCAGCCAGAGTTTTGCAATGCCCTTGCGTTTTCTTGACATCTTGATTATTGGCATGCGGCTTGTGAAGCGGGCTGTGCATGAGGCTAGGCACCTGACAAATCCCTAGGCTGAGCGTGCTGGACGTGGACGTGGCAGGGAGAGCTCAATATTCCCAGTGTCAGTCTGGATGAAATGAGATCCAAAGACAGCTTGCTTGGCCCTACCTTTATCTACAGCCAAGTTCTCTTGAAGGTAAATATCGCACAACCTGCTTCTTGTTGACAGTCGCTGGTTTTGGGCTGCCGGATGTGTGCCCCTGACCTACCAACCATTTGACACTTTGCGTCTTCGCTACTGACGCCACGCCTTTGTGCTAATTGAATTAAACCAGGCCCAAAGAAAGACATGGGAGATCATGAGGCGTCGTGATTGGCGCTGTCACTGGTGTGGCGTACAGACCTGCAAATATCATGTCAGCGCTAAGTTTCTGCCAATAGATAAAATCATCTCGGAAATTGATCGGCCGACGCATCTTGTCTGTATCACATACATCTTTCAGAATCTTTGTCGCTCAGAGATACGCTCTACAGTCAAGAGCCTTTTCAAGACCTCGAAGCCATGAACGAAGCTACGACGGATATGATTCCCACGTACGACTGCGTGGTGATAGGAGCAGGCTACTCTGGGCTTGCGGCAGCCAGACTCTTGAAAGACTCTGGCAAGCACATACTGGTGCTCGAAGCGCTTGACCGCGTCGGTGGACGCGCGAAGACTATACCTCACGGTGATGGCGACTACTGGGACGTCGGGGCGTCTTTCCTAGGCGACCAACAGGACTTGATGTACGGCTTGGCAAAAGAATTCAACGTGCCACTGCACAATGCACCTACGAACGGCAAGGGGGTAATGGCTTATCGCGGCAAAGCGCGAGAATATAGCGGGCTACTTCCACCAATGCGGCCATGGGAGGTGCTTGACATGGGTATGTTCGTTCGCCGGTTTGAGAAGATATGCGAATCAGTCAACATGGAGGAGCCATGGTTGACGCCGGGTGCGGAAGAGCTTGACCGCATCACTGTGCGTGAGTGGATGATGAAAGGGGCATGGACGCAGGCTACAATCGACATGGGAAACCTGGCGTTCGAAACGACCATCGGGCAGAACACATCTTGCATATCAATGCTCCACGCCATGTTCTTTTTCAAAGGTGTAGTCAACTTAACGTCAGCACTCAGTTCGGAGAACGGAGCACAGAAGCATTTCATTCTGGGAGGCGGGCAAGCTATCGCCGACAAGTTGATGGAATACCTCGGAGACGGGATAGTTCATCTAGAGGAACCTGTCCGTAAGATCTCCTGCTCCAAAAGCTTCACAAGCGTTCGAACAGACAAAAATACATACCGAACACGGCGAATAATTTCTGCCATTCCGCCTAGCAACATCCTCAAAATCGAGTTCGAACCACGGTTGCCGATAGGAAAAGAGTCCCTGCTGCAAAACATGCCGATGGGGTCCCTTACGAAAGTCTACGCCACGTACAAGAGACCTTTCTGGCGGGAGAGGGGCCTGACCGGAGAGAGCACGAACCCAGACGGCTTCATCGGCGTGACGTTCGACGCTACGCCGCCGTCTGGGTTCCCCGCCAAGCTCATGGGGTTTGTTGCGAGTACAAAGTCTCGCGAGTTCACGAGCTTCAGCGAAGACAAAAGGCGGCACGTCGCCCTTGGCGGATTTGCAGCTGCGTTCGGTCAGGAGGCCCTCGACCCCGAGGATTTCTTCTGCCATAACATGATGGAGGAGAGTTGGTCTTCCGGGTGTCCGATGGCGACGCCAGCGCCTGGGATGTGGAGTTTGTTCGGCGAGTGGATGAGGAAGCCGGTGGGGCCGATCCATTGGGCTGGTACAGAGACTTCGACGAAGCACTATGGATATATGGAGGGAGCCGTGTCCGCGGGCCAGAGGTCTGCCAGAGAGGTTTTGGAGGAGTTGAAGTGGAAGATTTGACTTCACTCCGTCTGGAGCCATTTGTGAATTGCTATCTGAATTTTAGGTCAACTGTGATACGTGTGTACCGTTGCAACGCTCATCGTCGACTTACGAATGTCGCCATGAGCCCGAGTGGACAAGCGGTGGACACGCATAAACTATGAAATTGACTGATGGTGAAGGATCATTGGAAAGGACTCTATAGGCAACCTCTTTCCAGACGCTCCTGTTTGTAATACGCCAGGCATCCACCCATTTCAGTCATGAGATTGGCAAACAATAATCAATAATTAGCAAAAGGAACAATGATCAACAACTATGAACAATCATGCGTTAATATATGCAAAGGCGCGGGCACGGCACTGAGAGTAACACGGTGTGGTTCAGTCCAAAAGATTTCTCATATTGTACGAAAGACAGAATCGCACCGAAAGTATGCTACAGAAAGGGTATATAATAAGAACAACTCAGATTATGACGAGAACAAACTTTAGTTCTCCAAAATCAGATCGGCCGCTCGCTCAGCAACGGCGTACAAAGTGCTGACGAGATGTCCGCAAACCTGGAAGGGCAGAACCGAGGCATCGACGACACGCACATTGGATGTGCCGTAGACCTTCAAGTTGGCGTCGACAACGCCGCCCTTCTCGCGGGGCATCATAGCCGCAGTGCCGACAGGGTGGAAGTTGGAGCGGTAGTTGCCCTTGATGTAGCCCTTCCAGCCCTCAATATCGGCGTCCTGGGCAACGACATCCGCGCCGGGGCGCGTCTCGGTTCCGGCAAAGGTGGAGAACGGCGCGGTGCCGTAGAGCTTGCGGATGAACTTGGCAGTCTGGACCTGCTGGAGAAGGTCCCAGTCCAGCAGGAAGTAGTTTGGGTTGATGATGGCGTTGGCAGTGGACGTCTCACCAATGTGAATGCTGCCGCGAGAGAAGGGCAGGAGGCCCCAGTACTCGCTGCTCCAGGTGTTCTGGGCCGAGTTGACAAGGACCTCGGCGACGGGGATCTTGGACTCGAAGATGAGGGACCACTGCATCTCGAAGAACTCGAGGAGGTCGGCGGCCCGGGTGACGTTGCCGTTGACGGAGGCTACTGTCGCGGCGTAGGCAGGGAGGCTCTCCTTGATCTGGGCGGCGATCTCGTCGGCATCGTCGAACATCTGCTCGGCGGAGGGGTAGGCGACGGTGGTGAGGGTGCCATCGAGGGTGGTGTTCTTCATATCGAATGAGAGACCGTTGTTCATCTGGTCCTGGAGGTTCTCGCCGACGGTGGGGAGGTTGACAACAGTCTCGATGCCGTGCTGCTTAAGGACAGTGGGGCGGCCAACTCCAGAGAGTTCCAGGAGCAATGGCGAGACGAGAGCGCCGGCGGAAAGGATAACCTCCTTGCCGGCCTTGACGGTTCTGGTGGAGCCATCGGCCAACACGACCTCGACGCCGTCGGCGGTGGGAACGGTAGCGTTCTTCCAAGTGAGCTTCTGGGCGCTAGTGTTCAGAAGAACCTTGAGGTTGGCACGGTTCTGGAAGGGGTAGTAGTAAGCCCGAGCGGCATCCTCACGAACAGCGTTCTCCTGGTCGACAGTCCGGGGGAAGACGGAGAAGCCAACCATGTTTCCTCCATTAACATCCTCGTTCCAGGGCAGACCAAGGCTCTGGAAAGTTGAGTTCAGGACAGTCGGGATGGATCCGTTCGTCTGAGTAAAGGTCCAGCCAGTCAAAAGAGCACCGTTCTCGCCGTGGTCTTTGGCCTCGTACTCGAGGTGGCCGGCAACCTTGCGGGCAGGCTCTGGGGTCTGGAAATGTTCGCTCCTGAGGTAGTACGGGAAAAGAGAGTCCCAGTTCCAGCCCTCATTGCCGAGCTGCTCCCAAGCATCAATCTGAGAGGCTTCAGCACGAGTGTAAGCCATTCCTACAACCGGTTAGCTTTGTTCAACTATTTGCTTTTCATCTATGAACCAACCGTTGATAGTGCTGGTGCCTCCCAAAGCCTTGGCAGCTCTCATGGTCTGAACCAGGCCGCCACCGTACGTCTGGTTTGTTGTCCGGAAAGCGAAGTCGATGTCGGTGCCAAAGGCCAGTCCGTACCCGTTGGGGTTGGTGACATTGACATTGTCGAACACCGAGCCACCAGCCTCGATGATCAAGACGGAGACGGCAGGGTTCTCGGACAGGCGGTTGGCGAGAGCAAGACCGCTGGTGCCGCCTCCCACGATAACATAGTCGGGGCTGTCCGTAGAGTTGGTGAATCGGACTGCCGCTGACGCCGCTCCTGATAGGAGGGTGGAGATTGTGAGGAAGCCTCTCATAGCTGCGTCGCGTTCGAGTTGTTCCGTGAAATAGTAGAACAGAGCAAGGCTGGCGGGCTGGCTTGTTTGCGCTGACTGACTGAGAGTATTCTTCTCCGTGGCTCGGAAGGCAACGAACGCCGTCTTTTATCTAGTTTTCCAAGAGGAAAACCGGGCCCCTCGGTATAAAATTCCACAACGCTGCAGCTCAAGGCATTGAATTTCCTTGTAACGTCACCTAACAAGACCTATCAAAAGAAACTGAAGGGTCTTCCGTCCGATAAGTTACCCAAGCCTTGATTGAGTGGAGTGCGTTGTCGCCGTAGATACCCATCACACTGGGGCTCCGCGGTTAAGAATCTCATTGGACCTTCCTGGGTGTTTCTGGGCCTTTGTGATCGGACCGACCCACCGGCAGTTGTCAGGAAACATGCTTATCAATTATTAGAGCACGACAGACAGGGACTTCGAATCCGCCATTTCGGGTGTATCGGCGTTGATCGGCGGGACCTGCAGAAGCCTTCTAGATTGGATGGAAGGGCCGAGACCAGCATTCGTCCATCGACCTACAAGGAAGGTGTTACAGTGGAGTAGCGGCTTACACACCTCGGATAGGGCTATGGGCCGACTCATGAACCATTATCCGAGGTCATGAAATTCTTGCAAGACGAAACAATAGAGAGAGCCCTGGTCTACGTCATATGTCATCCTGGGATATGTGACGTCTCAGTCTCTTATAGAGAAGGTTTCCTCTGCCCGTTGACGGTGTTTATGGTTCTAGCAGATACTCTGTCCCTGATCTTTTGATTTGAGCTCACACCACAAGCGCAGACGAATCGGTACGCCAAAGTTCTCACAGCAGTGGGCCTGACGTTGTTGACCAGCATCTGCTGCGTTTTCTCAGTGCGCGGATTTACGGAATACTACGTAACGAAAGGGGACGTGTGAAATAGATACAAGACAAGCTTCTCCAAGGCTTTCTAAGCAAGGAATTAAGGAGATCAGCGCTCCAGGTGTTACCATGCTGGAGTCGGCCCGTCAGAGCCCAAAAACATCGAGGAAGTGGAAACGAACTGGGCCCCTTCGCTTAGACAGCAAGCAATAAGCATCGCGGGCCCGCCCAAAAAGATACCCAACATGTATGTGGGCTTATACACCCCTGTTGGCAAAGAGCGCATCTTCTGCTTTGACGAGTTACCCAGGTGCCTGCACTGCAAACTTGGTTTAAGCTTGCCACATATCATCATAGCAATATTCGAGAAAGATTTTTCTCTTCGCCACAACTGTCCAAACTTTCATCGAAGGTATCCCGGCTGCCAAACGTTACACGCCCAAACCGCACTACCGGTTTTTACTATTATGCATCGCCAGTCTGCTGCTCAAGGGCCTCCCTCAAGGTCGACGTCAGTATCTGATGGCAGTGCCGCACATGCATCCCGAAGTTGCGTGCGGTCCCCATGCCATTCTCGGGGGGGCGTTAAACATACCCGTGCATCGCTTGAAATCATTGTAGTTCATGCAACATTCCCTTATTCCAAAGCACCTCGTCATCTTGCGTCAATTTTTTCTCCTTTCTTTTTTTAGCGAGGTCTCCCAGAATTCTTGCAACCAGCGTTTCCCATACAGGGTCCATCAATGTTTGGTCCTCATCCACTCTGGTCTTGATCCCCGACTTTCCGTTCGGCCATTGTGACTATTATGGGGCTGCAGGCTGGAACAATTTGTAAGGCGCAGACACAAGGCGGCCGACACTGAACATGAATGCCATTGTGCTGTACAGCCTATGTCGATACGACAAGATCTGAACGATTTCTGTGGCTGTATAAGTCGGAAATATCAGCTTATTCATAGTCAAGAAATGCAAGACCAGGCATCTACCTTGAGACCAAGATCTCATGTCCCCCCGGTCAAGTATTTCGATGTTAATACAGGCTTCAATTATCACGTTCGACTTAATGACGTCATGGCAATCATGGCACGAGTTCTGGGCTTGTCTCGGTCACAGCAAATAGCCCGGCACCTGAAATCCGGTGCCCGTTCCCAAAGGTCGTACTGCATACTTCTGGGCTGTCGATAAAAATTCAGATTGAGCGATCGGCTGTGCAAATTTGTTCTATAAATTTGTAATGTACAAGCTTGTCCTAAATCCTTCTCGGAAAGCTTAATTCGCTGTAGTCACTGGTGTACTAATGACTGGGTACTGCATCCCACAATAGTCTCGTGGTATGTAGTTGTAAAGCAGGCAATTGTTATGACACCAGGAATTACTAGCTATGGCTAATACCTACAGCACGTACAGCAGTAGTAGGTGTCTTATCTTTCAAGTAGGCAGCACCATAGCTTTCCCCCCATCTTCACGAACAATGACAAAGACTACGTTATCCCTATTATTCATTCCCACTTTAGCATATGCTACTACCTCTGATTTTGATAGGATATAGAAGACTGTCGAACAGTCGTAGTGATACATGAAACTACATGAATCCTGGCAGGTTAAGTGGTGATACAGCTCGATGATTACATGTTCGAGACAGTCCTACACTGCGTTGAGGGTTGATGTTACTGTTGTGGTCGTTTCCGTCTCTTTGTGTTCTTCTGCGACTGGACCAGGGCATTTTGACTCGAGAAAAACTCAGCCGATGCAAAAAAAAAAAAAAAAAAAAGTGGCAAATTGGTTGGACCAGACATCTTAAAGACCATCCTGGGAATAGGGGAGAGTTGGAATAACGACATCATATGACTATACAACAAACCAATAACTCAACATCACTTTAGATAGTGCTTGTGGGATTGGCTTTGATGGGGTATGAGGTTCGCGCACTCGTTCACGATACCAACATAGTTGGCTTACAGCTGGAAAATGAGCACATACGACCATACCCACTGGAAAACTCGGGATCCCGTCCGCTCTCCCATAGATAAGCCAGTGAGGGCCGGATTAGTAGTTGGGTCGGTGACGACCAGCGAATACCTGGTGTTGTATGTTTTGGATGTTCATGTTCTTTTTGACTCAGGTTCTATCTATCTGGTGGGGCAACATGCCCGCTTATAGTCTCGGACCAAACCAAATTAATAGGACTAGGAAGGTATATCTGTTTATATAACAACTAAATCTTGTAGGTAGGGGGTTTAATCACAGCTACTAGATGTTTGGTTCACTCTTTGTTTGTTTACCTCTGGTTATACAGTTGTACCATCGGACTCTCGGGAGCAGGAGACAATCCATTAAACACAGAGGATAATACCTCTGCCAACAGAGCCTCTGCCATCAGGGAAGCCTGAAAGAGCCCGGAACAATGGTCTGAATACCGTTTGACACTGTCGTTGTAACCCAGGGGTTTGTGTTCAGTCAGTAGAGTTCGACACTGAGTAGAAATACCGAGGGCCACAGTGGTAATAATTATAGAAATGAGAGAACTAGTTGTTTGCAGAGTGTGGACAATTTGAGACGAGAAAAAGTTTCTTCCTCCTTTTACCAGCTTCTGGACTACCGTTGAGATGATGCGGCGTTAGGATTGGGATAATAATACTGGTCTTTTCTTCCGCCCCCCCCCCCCCCCCCCCCCCCTCCCACTTCCCCTTCACCTACTTTTACTGTCCCAGACTCAACATATCCTCATCTTGCCTCCCTCGCGGGGACCACAGAGGCAGGTCCCTCACTTCCTTGCTGTGACACTCTCGGCCATCTTATCAAAATCCCCCTTCCGCGTGTACTTGCCCTGCCCCTTGGACTTGCCCGTCAGGTGGATGAGATAGCCCCCAACGCCCAGTCCCGCGGCCGCAATCGCTGCCAACGTCGGCCTTCCCCCCCCCCCCCCCCCAACTCGTCAGCGAACAGAACAGAGAAGCATTATCAGCACTTCCCTGGGAAAAAAAAGGAAAAAGAAAAGAAGAAACCGTTTCGTCGAGTGAAAGATAGGAAACTCGGTGAAATATGCGTCGGTGCTTTTCCGAAAGAAGACTCACCAGCTCTGCGAGATCCCGCTGTTGGGCGGCACGGCCTCCTGGCCGCCCGGGCCGCCGATGTCGCCGTCTTCGGGCTTCTGCGTGACCCACCTCACCTGCCGCGCCGCGGGAGACGCAGCGGTTCGGGGGAGGGGACGGGCGAGGGCGAGGCGGCGGACGGCGAGGGATCGCGGGGATGCCATGTTTCTACCAGGTTCGAGATATCGTGTTGTGTGTATTTGTATATGTGAATCGTTCGCTGTGTATGAAGCTGACGGGTGCAAATCTCCTAGACTTGTGATGATGCTGGTGTCAATTCGGTGTTCCGGAGTTCGCTTCTCTCAATTGCGTATTCTCCAAAAGGGCCGCTTGTGGGATTGGCTCCGTGTTGATGATCAAAGCAGTAGCAATGGTCGAGGTAGAGGTTGAAGTGAAGTCGGACGACTGGGTTTGGTGGTGACGACACAAACACGATCCGGGGCCTGGGGGGGCTGCGTCATAAGTGCATCACCAGCGTGTTTGTGCTCCGGGCTTCAGCCTCCGATCCGACATGTCTTCCCAAAAATGGCATTCCGTTCGGTGTTGCTCCAATCAGGTTTCAGTGCTCTTCAGGAGAAACTACAAGACGTTCTACGCGGTGTTCTAGAAGCCTTTGCCGAATTTCGAGACGGAGGGGGATGGTAAACGTGTGCTTGAAGACCATCGAATGATATCGAAATTTGTTAATTTCGCTCTTCTTATTCATACGTTCCGAGATCTCCATCAATTTCCTCCATGCCAGTCAATGAACCTCGAGTCCGAGCTCACGGGGCCCCGGCGTCTAATGGGCTGTCCCATTCACCGGTACAAAGACAGGATACCACGGGCGCCATCACAAAAGCGGCGAGACAAGAACATGAGATTCGGCACATCACGATTTCAGGAGTTTTCATTTGCAAAAATCGCAGCGGTTGAACAGCCTGGGCAATGGCGAGAAAAGACCGACCGAGCCCGCCCGAACCAGGTTTGCATTCCCGTGTGCTCGCCAATCCAACGGGACTCGGCGCATAGTCACTTTTGTTAGCACCATGGACCGGCCTCGTCCGTACCGAAGGTCGGCCAATACCGTTGTAACTATGCCGCCAAAATGGAGTGATGATGTCTCTATTCGCAATGCTAGAAGCTGAGAGGCGCTGTTCCGTTCGGATTATCCCCTGGTATCAAACTCCCCCCTCCAAGCTGTGTGCCATATCCGAACTGCAAATGCAAGTGCCGGAGTTCCTCAATGCCCCTCGCGATGCCATGTCGCCTAGGAATAAGAAAAAGAAAGAAAGAAAGAAAGAAAGAAGGAGGCACTAAAATTAAGAGAGCAAACCCCATGAATGCTCGATGTCGCCCGTTATTTGCATCATGGTCGCTATTCGTTTCTTGTGACGCTCCGCAAGTCGTCGCCATCATCTCGGGCACCTTCAACCCGTCTTCTCATCTTCCGCTCAAGAATAGGGTGATTGTATCTGGAGATCGAAAATGTACCTGCCCAGTACGTACCTGCCTCGCGGGCCACCGTCGTGGACGAAACCGGAACGATACATATCCCTCTTCACCTGCCCCGCCTTCGCATGCCCCCTGATCAGGATGGTCGTGATGGGCAATCTGCGCGCCGGCGACAGCTCGACGGGGCCCTAAACCGTCGCAGATGCCGTCCAGAACTTCGTCTTGGGCACGACGCGCACCTCGAGCAACGGCCGGGCGTCGGCCGCGCCCGCGGCGCCCTCGGCGGCATGCTCATCGCGGTCCTGGGCCAAGCCCTCGAGCACCCAGGCCTTGATCTCGCGCAGGGCGCGGCGCTTCTGCGTCTGCTCGCGGTGCTTGCGGCCCGACTCGCCCAGCGGCAGCCCGTTGTAGATCCTGAAGCTGACGAGCAGGGTCAGGGAGCGGAGCTGCGAGAACTGGCGCACGAAGCGCGCGCCTTCGTGGCAGTGGTCCTGGACCCAGCAGGGGCGCAGGCCCCATTCCATGGCGAGGTGCTGGACGTTGGCGAAGTTGGCGGCGTCCGGCATGGTTGCATACTGGGGTGCTGGGGACTCTTTTGTTAGTCATGGTAGAGCAGAAGGGCGGCCGGAGGGTTTGTAAAGGGAACCACCCACCTCGGTAGATCAGCAGCGTGTCGTCACTGCAGTTCATGTAGACGCCCTTGCCCCCCTCCTTGTGCTCGCGGGAAAGATGCAGAAGCTGGAACTGGCCGTCCCGAGAGCCGCGGGGCTCGTCGGGCTGGTACAGCAGCTCGGCACGGGACTCGCGACAGACCTGCAAGAGGGCGGGGACGCGGCGGCGCAGACCGTAGGCCATGGTGTGGTTGTTTACGGCGCGCTCAACCACTGCTGGTTTGGGGGCGGCGAGACGCCATATCCTGAGGCGGAGCTCGGGGGGCAGCGAGGAGAAGAGATGGAAGACGGGCGTGGCGTCGGCGAGATCCAGGGAAGCCAGCCCGGCGCGGACAAGATCGCAATCCGCTTTTGAGGGAGGACCCGAAGGGGCAAGAAATGAGCTGGGGTAGCATCTCGGATCGATGTAGGGGCTTGGAACTACCATCTGGTGTGCAATCGTTCGCATGATGGAGACAGCGGGAGCGAACGGGAAAAGGCTGGCGATGTAGTTTGAGAGGAAAAGAATAATAGACCAGCAGCAATTCGCAGAAGAGATGGAGATGCTGTGAAATGTTCAAGGTGGAAGGGGTAGACGAGGCGATGGAATGGTGGTATTAGTATAGGTACTTTCTTTGCCTTTTTATCAGAGCCGAACAAGGCAACAGGTTGAGGCGAGAGCGCAGGAGCAGGCAGGAAGTGAACACGGACAGGGAGGTGTAGGGGCAAGCGGCAAGACTTATCAGGTCGAGGTGAATCTCAGAATGAAGTGAAGTGCGGGTGAAGATAGCGGCAGTGAGGTAGCGATGAAATAGGCAGTTAGGTACGTGAAGTGAGGTCCATTCAGGTGTGGCCTGAGGTCTTCAAGGAGAGAGAGTCAATATGGGTCGGATTCTGGAAGAGCAGATCATGGGGCCAAAAGATGCGAGAGATCTGTATTGCAGGTTGGGCGAGCATGAAACGGGACAGCAAACAAATCAGTCCATCTAAACCAGGTACCCTCAGGAGCAAAACGGGCTAATGAGTCAAGAAACAACGGCGTTGCCTGCGTGTTGTTCTGTTCGCCTGGGTACCTACCTACCCAAGTTATGCGTTAACGGGCCAGAGCCAAGACGAGGCAAACAAACATGCAACTGAACAGGGGCCAAGCAACGTGAGGTGAGGCAATGAAAATTTGTCGGATTGGGGGGGGGG
>MU846646.1:0-12814 GCA_030867225.1 Colletotrichum caudatum | reverse complement strand
TTGACAGGTGCCAATCTATCTCGATATGTCTTTTCGGCAAAGGTAATGAAGCGGTCCACGTCCTCCGTCGTCGATACGAAGCCGAAAGAGATGCGGACGGCCCCGACGGGGGCCAGCCGCCGTACGTAGTCGTCCAACGAGCCGGCATCGACTTTCTTCAGCGGCTCCAGTAGTCTCTTCTCTAGCCCGAAGGCCGCTTCGCCGGCGCCCGGGTTGCAGAAGCAGCCGGTGCGCAGCGAGATCTTCTGCGCCGATGATTCCACGGCCACCAGCCTCTCGTTCACCACCCGGCCGCCGGCGTCTAGGAAGTTGAAGCATATAGTGCCACCTCGTGATGCCATGTTCGTCGGTCCGTAGATCCTGGCCACCGGTGACCCGTCGCTGTGTTCTAGGGCTTGTAGACGGTCGAGGCACCATCCGGTCAAGCACTGGACCCTGATTGAGATCAGGGGCATGCCGATGCCGTCCAGCCAGTCCAGGCCGTAATGGACGTCGGGGATCGACAAAAAGTTGGCTGTGCCGTCTTCGAATGCCGCTTCGTCCGGCGCCATGACGTGCCAGGGTACCCCGACCGACGCTGCCGTGACGGTGCCTCCCGAGAACCACGGCCGCGTGCTGGCCAGCCGGGCCAGCGCGTCGCGCCGCACAACCAGGCTGCCGACCCCGGTCGGGTACCCGAATAGTTTATACCAGCTGACGATAACGAACTCTGGTCGCACGCCGGCGGCTGACAGATTGAGCTTCGCGGTCGGCAGGTACGCCGCCGCATCGAGCAGCACGTCATACCCCAGCCGCTGTGCCACGTCGACCCATGAGAGCGGGTGACGGACGCCGCTAAAGTTGCTCTGGGCCGGGTAGGCGAACAAGCCGCTCCTGCGGGGGTGGGAGGAGCGAAACAGCCCTCGCTCGCGAGGTTGTAGCGCCGACATTAAATCAGACGACTCCACCCTGAGCTCCGGCGCGCGGGCGGGGACGTAGACGGTCTGGGCATGGTTCCTGCGCGCGAACTCCCTGAGCCCGTTGACCGAGTTGTGGTTGTCGGACGTGAGGACCAGTCTCGTCCCCCTCTTGAAGGGGTAGGCCTCGGCGACGAGCCTCGCCGCGCCCGTGGCGTTCGGGGTGAAGATGACGGTGTACTCGTCCGGGGACGCGTTCAGGTAGGCGAGCACGCGGGCCCTGGTGTCTTCCACGAGGTTGGTGGCGGACCGGCTCGTCGGGTTGGTGGAGTGGGGGTTCCCGAGGAGCGTCTTCTCGAGACGGCCCCCGTGGGCGCGGAGCTGGGACTGTGCAGCTAGGCCCGCGCCGGTGAAGTCCAGGTAGAGATGGCCTTGATTATCGAGGTAGCTGTAGTCTGTCGCGCGGAGGTCGTCCAGACGGGACGTCGACTTGTACCCTCGGTAGTTGTCGAGTATGTTTTCCATCCTGCTTTCCATTCACCTGCAAAGCCAAGCTGCAACACAAGTTCCCCTATATGTTTGCTAAGCAAATTGAAAAGCATACGGAAGAGAAAAAAGAAATAGGGTTGAGACACTACGTTGAGGGTGCCATCCCCTCGGGCGTTATTGTACGTGGTGATAGTAGCTCGACCGGTATATGACTTACCTGCGTGCCGAGACCTTCACCAAGACATCATCCCATGCCTGGTCGGTAGTTGGCAAGAGGACAAAAAAGAGAAACTAGCGGTAGAAACCTGCCCAGCTCGAAACTCCACGAGGGTGCAGGCGCCTCGAATGGCGGAAACAGGCGATGTCCCCATTCTTGATTGAAGTGTACTAAGCCAGAAATGGCACAGCACTAAACGGCGTTGTCGCTACATCCATCAAGCCTGGCCAGAATCTGAAATCGGTTTTGATGTTCTGAGGAGGTGGATCCGCTTGCTAACAGAGTATACGGGACCTGAATAATGCATCTCTCGATGACCTCCGCCGCAAAAGCCAGAATCTGCTTCTGACCTGTGTTCGTATTTCAGACCCATGTCACCAATCGGAGATCCACAAACGGCAATGTTGAGTATTGGTACGATGTAAGTGCCCTGGATGCATAAGCAGAGCTTGCAGCGAAGTGGATGTGAGCAAGCGGCATACAACTTATCACCGCCGGTTGCGTATGTTGGCTTATGTGCCATGCGTTTAAATCACAAACACAGTGTAAGAGCAAGTTGGACACCCGTTTTATTTTACACTATAGAGTCTACAGTCGAGACGAAATCGGTTTCTAGCTTCTCAACCGAGGACAATTTGGAGCACACACCAGCTCGTGACCCCTTGATGAGACGCGTGATATCTGTCAAAGAGCTAATTGCAGCTTACGCCGTGGATATCTACAGCTGATGTGTTTCGAAAAGGGGTGTCTGCCGTCGTATTCAGAGTGGCTGAGCTGCAGTATGCCCCCAAAGGCTAGTAACATCGAGCGCCAAGCGTGGGGTGCCAAATGCAGGAAACTTCTAGCTGAACACATCCGTAAGATGGGAGCATTTCCTTTGTTATCCAATACTGACGACAGACAGTTCAGTAGGTAGGGGTTGCTGTAGAGGCCTCCAAAGTGCGTCTTAAGACAACGAGAGCTGATCCGTATGCGTGGAGTTATCGTCCTGCCATTGCCCCGTTGTTTGAGAGGAACCTCAGCACCCACTCAGTCGGTGGATACAGAAAGATCTGCGCGGGAATCGGGCAATTATTCAAAGCAGTCCCAGGTACTGATGAAAGCGCCGAAGATGAGAGTCAAGTTGTAAGCCCGTCAAAACCTGATATTTCGAAACCAAGACTACTTACACAGGAACAGTTAGCAGAAGAGAACAGGTCTTTGCAGGCACAGGTACAAGAACTGCAAGAGGAGACGGATCAGTTGAGAAACGGCATCCGTGAAACGGAAGAAGCTGCGAGAAAAGTACAAGAACGCAGGGCAGAGGCCGAAACAAGACTTGAAGCGGCCATGGAAAATTGCCAAAGTCTGCAACAGGAGCTGCAACTGGCAAAAAGTCGGGCGGAGCAACTCGAGACTATCGTCTCCCGGTATAGTTTAGCGTTGTCCCAAATAGTCAAAGTGACTGATCAAGTAGTGAACATGGACACCGCCATTACTAGTTAGCAGTGTAGAGATATGAAATCACTTACGCTTCACGCGCATAGATCTGGTTGTGAGCGATCGAAACTGCCTGTGATTACGACTGTTCAGCTAGTAGGCTAGAAGGCGGAAGATGTAGTCAGCGGACTGGATTTCAAGCTACTACATAGCTTCGATCATGATCCACCAGGTATTCTCAGTAGATCACAGCAGCTGATAACAAAGCCACGGCGGTAAGAAGTCGTGCTGGTTAACTGTATGGCCGGAAGAGGCTTCTGAGGTGGACTGCTATATGAAATAAGCAGCTGGCTGAAGTCTGTTGGCAACCATTCGATGAACAAATACACTCAAGATGGCCTTCTTTTTTCAATCTGTTTCCGCGATGAAGGCAAGAGATATGACAGACATCTACGAAGATGTGCTGTACCGTCCTTGCTTAGACACTACCCCTCGTTACTCCCTCCCCCGGCATGTCTGCCCTTCTGAGGCTACTGTATTTGATCTGAGAATACAGGAAGCGAAGAATCATACGGCCGCTTTAGGGTCTCCACAGGGAAAATCACCATATCGTGCTGGGAGCCAGTTTGCCCCGATGTCTTTGGCAGAGGAGCCGAGCCCAACCGTGTCCCTGGTAGACCTGGACCTCTCCAAGGATCTTGTACACCGCCATAGGAGTCAGGGATTACGGGGAAAAGAGTGTGTCAAGCTTCCAAAGTGAGAGTTGAGTACGCAGGTGGACAAGATCAATAACAACATCATCGTTCATATTCAAGCATGGGGATTGATTTCACAAAGTGACTGTTTTCAACTCCACAACTACAAAGGAACGCACCAGCAAGAGCGCTAACCAGGTACGCCGACATGTGACCTATAGACGTGACAAATAGGAAGAGTTACAAAACAAGACTGCGTAGGTCTACTCTAACCCAACCGCATTTCTCTGACGGCGGCAACATAAAGAATGCAGCACGATGCCCAAGAAAGGATATCAGCACTTGCTATAATAACGGAACGGATGAATCTTTATGACCGGGAATCGTGCGTTCAGTCGCGGTTCTTCTGCTCTGACTTGTCAGCATTCGCTACTTTGTGCCAGAAGGACTGCCTACTAATCTACAGGCACCGTCGACGCTGGGCCGCTAGGTGCATTGATAGTATGTTTCTCCTGTATGCGATTGTATGTGTTTGTCGAGTGTTTTTCAAACTCTTCCTTGCCATAAAAAGAGAAATTGAAGGCCTCTATAGATAGGGGAAGATGCTTTGTGGCAAAGCCAGCGGTGCCTATCCGGTGTGAATGGGCGCTAGGAGAGGGACTAGGAGCATCACTCATGTTAATGATACTGTGGAACTGTTGCCAAAAATGAAGAAGCTAAAGGAAAGATAATGAAGGATAGCAACATGATAGTGAAACGACTTAGATTATATAGCTAAAGCCTCGAAGGATGTACGCGCTTTAACACCTATATAATACAGAAGGGAGACTGGGACTAGCGCAGATAGGTCCCCAATCAGAAACGGCATGTCCGAGCATGGGTTTCTAGCCGTGCGAATATTTGGCATCACGAACATATATTTTGATGCTACTGCTCTCGGGCAATTGATGATGATGATGTACACGCGTAATTCCCTTCGCTTTTTGTTACATAACTAGGCCAGCCAGTACTCAAGCTGACTGGGTCATATCAGCTGTACAGCACTAATCTAACCAATGTGAGAGCGTCCGTCAAGAAATATCGTAGGCGGTCAGGAGTCAAATTGGAGAGCTGACGTTGTCAGTCCTTGGACTCCATCTCCCCTCGCCTCCCCAGACAACTGTACGAGCTGGCCCTTGCTGTCATCCACACAACTACAGCTGCCATTATCATGAACATGGATCCTGATAGCAGACCTAGAACGGCAGCATACTGCCAGCTGTGCCTAGCTGTAAACCAGAAAACCAGACCAAAGACCAGTTCGAATACCATAATATCGAAAAAGAAAATAGGTACCCATGCCATTGCTCGACGTGTCCGGGTAGGCTCAGTCATGTTTTGCAAGTCAAACATAAGCATAATGGTAATCATTGTTGTGAATGCGGCCGTGATGATTGAGCTGACGAGGAGGCATGTTGACATGTTGTTTACGATTGACGTGGTTGTTGGCGGTCTACTAAGCAACACGAACATGGTAGCACTGCCAGAAATGGCAGACACGAGGTTAAGCGTCGGGTACAAACTTCTCAGGCGGTCAATTTCAGTAATCTCTGCAATGTATTAGTCGTGGGCCCGGTCGCAAACGTTGATGATAGGGCCATTACCGGGAGACGAGACCGACATCTTGGTTTCTCTCAGGGTTTTCATTGGTAGATAGATTGCTAGTCGTTTGACATGCCCACCTTGAACAAGGAGTTCAGGCCTTTAAA
Organism: Colletotrichum caudatum; assembly: GCA_030867225.1. Lineage (NCBI taxonomy): Eukaryota > Fungi > Ascomycota > Sordariomycetes > Glomerellales > Glomerellaceae > Colletotrichum > Colletotrichum caudatum. Next base: position 7,350 of record MU846646.1, on the reverse strand, counting down.
TATTTCGCCGATATGCTGTGCGTCCTTATCGCTCGTCTTTGGCTGTCAAGGAACGGTGAAGATTGTCTGTTACCTGTCGACGGGCTCTTTTTAAGTAGGGCCAAAATTGGCTGCTCGTCACAAAAACGCCTTGAATCCGTAGGCCGAAATTGAATACCTCAACCATGGACCAGCTGCCACTACTTCTTCAACATAGGACAGATTCCGCTTGCCATCAACTTACAGGGTCGTTCGTGCCTTCTGGGACGAGTCTGTCAGTTTTGTGAGACGGCGTCCAAAGAGCACCAGGATCGCACACAACGACCATCTGTGCAAGTAGAGGGGCTTCCTGTGTAATCAAAGATGGCTCAGATGAAAAGTACGAGACTCGGTTGGGGGTCGCGCGGCGGCATAATACCCTACATATCAAACTACTCCACTTGACATCTCAGACTGCCAGGTTTGGCAGCAAAAATGTGCAAGCTCCAAATCGTCGTTCGCATCTATGGAAACAGCTAAAACTAGCTCTCGGGCGATGTGGTGAAGAGCCATACAAAGCCGACGTGTCTCTTAGCACTAGCTGCTCTCTTGCCTGTTTATAAGCCCGTATCTACGGGTTCTCTATAATCCGCAAACCACGCCGTTTGTTCTAATGCAGCATTCATTAAAGTCCCATTCATTAATGACCACCGACACTCCAGAAATCAGTTCCACTAGCCCGTTTTTCAGTGCATCATGCGCGACTACGCTGCTTACGCGAGCGTAGCAGTCTCCGTTGTAGTTATCTACAGCATCGCATCTGTCATCCGTCAATACGTACGGCTGCAGCATATCAAGGGCCCCCCCGGTTCAGGTTTTACGAAATGGTGGCTTTTACGCGCCGTTTACGGCGGTAGGATGCATCTCGATTTCTACGATGCCTATGAGAAATATGGTATGTTTGAACTCCATGTCGCTTGTGAGGGTGGTCAAACGTCTGACGACACAGGGCCCCTTGTACGTGTCGGACCGAGAGATCTCGTGACGAGCGACCCAGACCTCATGAAGCGAATGCTTGGTGTGCGCACGAAATTTAAGCGATCGGATTGGTACGACGCCATGAGGCTTGATCCTGGCAGAGACAATGTGTTGTCCACGAGGGACGACGCGCTGCATGCCGAGCTCCGATCCAAAATGGCCGCCGGGGTAAGTTGCATCATTACTTGGTATCCTCGAGAAAACCTGACCATCATCCCTAGTACTCGGGTAAAGAAGTAGAAAACCTCGAAGGCAAAGTCGACGAGAACATTCTACGGCTTATTGATCTGGTCCATAGCTATGTCTCTGAGGACAAGCCTTTCGACTTTGGTCTGAAGGCGCAGTATTTCACGCTGGACGTCATCACGGATCTCGCGTTTGGCAAGCCGTTCGGTGACCTGGCTTCCGACTCCGACGTTCACGAATATATCCACACGGCGGAAAAGAACATGCCCAATGTTGTGGTAACGGCGGTTCTGCCTTGGCTACTGGCGCTGCTCTCGTCGCCCTTGTTTCGATGCTTACTGCCTTCTGATAAGGATGCCATAGGGCTCGGGAAGACGATTGGGTACGTGTTCTCGGGAGGAGGAGCAATGGCGAACATGTCATGGACACTTCTACGCCCCGGCTCGATGCATTCTTTCGCACCACCGGCCATGCTGACAATCGTGCGTTGCTGATAGGATCGCCAAAGAGGTCGCTGCAGAGCGTTTCGGGCCAAACAAAAAGATCAAGAAAGACATGCTCGGCTCCTTCGTAGCTCACGGTCTGACCCAGGAGGAGGCCTCGTCGGAGATCCTCATGCAGATGTAAGAGTCCCCTAGCCTACGTGGCGTTGGCTGACATTACCAAACAATAGCCTTGCCGGATCGGATACAACGGCGACAGCCATCCGTGCCACGCTCCTTTACATTATCACCAACCCCCGGGTGACCAGAGCCCTTCGCGCGGAAATCGAATCTGTCAAGCCGTCATGGCCTGTGATTAAGGAGAAGGAAGCGCGCGGGATGCCGTATCTGCAAGCCGTAATCAAGGAAGGGCTTCGTATCTTCCCACCCGTTGTGGGCCAGATGTCCAAGGAAGTCCCCAAAGGCGGAGACACGTTCAAGGGGGTATACTTACCGGAGGGAACCCGGATTGGCTACGGCGCATGGGCCATCTTCCACCGGACCGATTTGTGGGGGCCAGATGCGCACGAGTTCCGGCCGGAGCGGTGGCTGGAAGCGGAAACGGAAGAGCTGGAAGCGGAAACGGAGGAGCTGAAACGGATGGAAGGGATGCTGGAACTCGTTTTTGGGTACGGGAATTGGAAGTGTCTGGGGAGAAATGTGGCCATGATGGAGTTGCAGAAAGTTTTCGTCGAGGTGAGTCGGGGCCGTCGTCCGGTTCACAGGGAGCATCTTCCTGCTACAGTGTGCTGATTGTGCGACTAGCTTCTGAGGAGATATGAGCTGGTGCTCGTTAACCCCACCGAACCATGGAAGTCTAGTAACTACGGTATCTTCCTGCAATCGCGCTTTTGGATTCGGGGATACAAGCTAGACGCTCGGAGTTAGAATGGGCTCGTCAACCTGGCAAGATGCTTGACGCGTATTACAGCCCCGTTTATGGGACGGTCCAGCTGCCAGTAGATAGGCCGTTGTTTGGTTCATCAAGGCATCAAAGAGCGCGGTACAAAATACTGTTTAGACCGACTTCTGGCTCCTAGGGGAAATGGTGGACCTCCGGGTTCGAGCATGCGAGCAAGGTGGCTGGCTATACTACTACTACACACGCACCAGCGCTTTCAACGAAGCGGGGCGCCATCTCATGTTGATAAATCCCACAGTGGCAGCAACTTCAATACAGTTCCCAGGCAGCACTTGCAAACTTGTTTAAGCTGCGTGCTAGTTTGGTTCCTGATAGACGTCAAGCTCGGGCGAACCAAACAATGCGCGGCGAAACGATAGATAGGGCAAAAACTATTGACATTTATGTATGGGCCCCTGCGTGATGTCCCTTACTTCCTCCACGGGGCCTTCAGACTGTGTAACCCTACGCTGAGGCTCAAGATGTCGGCATCTTACATCCACAAACCGTCTTGAACAAATACCAGGGGTGCGTTGCTTTTGAGGTCATTTCCGCTTGCAGACGGGTATTGTAATCCTCGATTTGTTCAATCGTCCAACCGATCGAGGTGGCCGGACGCATGATAAACCCCAAAGCGTCCGTCTCCATTACTGCTTGCGCACACTGGCCCAGCCGTCTTTGCTTTATATCTTCTGGCCAGGAGCCAATCGGTATCTGGGATCCACTGTCAGAATTCGCCTACGTCGTTGCAATGTGGCAATACCTACCTTGCAGCTAAACTCCTGAACATTATTGAGCCCTGCCTCCTCTATGGCCTCTTTCTGTATTCCATGTTGTACTACAGCAAATGTTTGGCCGGTTTGTTTACCGTATTCGTCGAATATCCGGAACCATTGATTCCAGGCGCTGTGTTCGTCTACTGTGCCGTCATCACTCTCGATGAGGAACGATGGCTCCGAACTCTCAAGAATCCCACCCGGTCTCAGACAGCGATACGCCTCTTTCATTGTGAATGTCCAATCACGAACTGAGCCGGTGAGAAATCGCATGTGGACGTAATCGAGGGAGTTGTCATCGAATGTCCACGATTCGTTCAAGTCGTCAATCTGGCTACAGAGAAATCAGTTTGAATACACGCACAAAAGCGGCAGGTGGGGAAACGAAAAAGTTGAATGGACTCACAAATACACGTTCGGCGGAACATGTTCAGGCTGAATCGGTGACATGTCGATTCCAATGACCACACTCTGAGGCTGAGTTTCGCCGACTTCACTAGTGTGCAAACGTTAGCAAAGCGTTGGCGCAATCATCGTTGAAGATGGCCATACATGGCCCAAGTGCCTGTTCCCGTTCCAACGTCCAAGATTTTCTATGATAAGATAAGCACAGATGCAGGACAACCTAGTTTGTAGTGGAGATACCTGAGTATTCTTTGGGAACTGGGCATAGCAGAGCCTGCCATTGAAAACTTCACAAAAGAGATCATGGCTGAAAGACTTTTGTTAGTGATAAGCTTGTATTTTGATCCTCTGTCCTTGTCTGATCTCACCAAACTTCCATTGCATTACGCTGCGGTCTGTCATTTGGAGCCCTGGGGAAAACGTCAGACCTCGATTATGTAGTGCTGGTTGGCTCTACGTACCAGGAAGTAGAAGCAAACCGATCGCTGTGGTATGTCCTGCCATGGAGATCCTTATAATAATAAATGCTAGACGTCATCGACTTGGTTGAGTCTTGTCCATCATCAAGGCCTGAATCGGATTCATTGTCTTGCGATCCTGCCTGGGTAGGTTTTCTATCAGCAGTGCCAGTGCGTTATCCGGAATGAGAGACCTTACTTCAGATGAAGTTGCAGGTGCCATTTGTTCCTCAAAGAAGGCCATGTGGTGAAGTTGCCCTGCCTCTGGACCGTCATCAGTCACTGGGCGCGGCGCAGTCGAGTTGGACGGTGCATCGGACATCTCCAAAAGAAGCAGAAGAGCTGGGATGCTCAAGAGAACTGTCAGTCACGTCTTTTCAGTAAGCCGCGCTCCTTATATATGCAGTCGTTGGTGGCGCAGGCGTCGGCTAAGTCGTTGGCTTCGCTAAGTAAACTGGATCAGTGCCGTGGTACCGACCTTGCGATTGCCCACGGGGCCTCAGCAAGGATTAAGGAGTGATCAGGGTTGCCAGGTTGAGAGACTCTTGAAGAGTGAGACCGGCTACATGGGTGTTCTGTGGCAAAGAGCTCAATAGGAGCTACCGTCTGAGAGGCTTGGCCTTGGCGGTTCGAAAGGTACTTACGAAGCAGGCACCACCGAGATGCCCACCATCTAGTATCAGACAATCTGCCTGACCCTGAACCGATAGACCTTTGATTGCCTGAATCACTATCATCAAAGGATCTAACAGGAGTTATATACAGAGACATTAATCCAGAACTACCCTACCAATGGCTTCCGTTGATATCGTACCAGCGCCTAGTATCAATGCGGCTTAAGCGTAGAGGTACAGATAATGCCAAAATGAAAAAGCAAGAGGACAAAGGGGCGCAAAGGACACTTTAAAACAAGGCACTGTTATGCTCATAATCAAAAGCCATCAGACCAATAGATAGGCAAGATGCCTTGGCGTAGCGGTTTTGGATGGCCATTTGAGATGTATGATCTTGGATAGGGCACTGCGCCGCCGTAATCAGATATGCTTTGTTGGCTCTGGTAGGCTCGACGTACCCGCCAATATATGAGCTATAGCGACGGTATTGTTCGAGGCTCTGATTCCGACTACCTTGCGTACCTATCAGCCAGCCCCGTCGGGATTGCAACCACTTCATCAAGGCTGCTTCTCCATCACCCTCGTCTTTGGGTTATGAATCGCCGCGTGAATCATAAACACCGTCGTAAATTGCAGCGCGGTGGCTAATATGCTGTTCAGTGACCAAAAACACCATACGCCTGATGAAATCCAGACGCCACGCATCAGGTTATGCGCATATCTAGTTATTTCATCCTGGCCGGTGTCAGACTGCATAGATGCGTCTCCGCGACCAAAGCTGGTTACAAACGCGCCAAGCTTATGGACAATTGCCACAACAGCAGCCACATGCCAGTGCCTGGCAAGAAGACCAAAAGTAATGATAACAATGTACGCGACGTGAAACCGAATGAAGTTATGCCGGATGCGGCTTTGGAGGTCATCAAACGATGTAGGGATGGTAAGGTAGTCAGGGTTGATAAAGTCGAACGAGGGATTGCCAGTTGAACTCTCGAGCCCGCGAGCGACATAAGGCCAGTAGTTTTCCCTTAACGTAGAAATAATGACCTGAAGGTTTTCGGAAGACAGCATGTTGAGCTGGGCATGAAGTGAGTTGGCTTGTGAAATCCAACATGCAGGATCTTGCAAGATATACATATCTTACAACCGTAAAATTGGTCTGTTTTCATCCCCCTGTACATATGTTGTTTTGAGATTGATGGTAGCGGCAAGAACCGGCGTAATAACGGAACAAGGCCTTTCTCATGGTCAGATACGGAGCCAGACCGGGTCGAGTCCTAACATACACAACGGAACGCGGCTATGGATGTACGTATTATACTAGCGTTCCATTTGATATTCCTACTCTACCGCTGGTGAGAATAACAAGTAATACTACCGTAAGCAGGTCGGCATTCTGCCTGGTCGGCTGATATTGGAGCTCGCCAGAACTGGGAGATGGATGTAAGTGATCTATAGCAGAATGTGGCTTTGGTGCAGCATTTTAGTTTCTGCTCACCGAGAATCATCTTAATACAAGTAACGCAGAAGTTCTAACTCAGCGCCGAGTGTCTTCTCAATCGAGGCTCGAGGCTTTTCTTTCGAGCAATTTCAATTGAACTAGTTATATCTGGCTGACGTCTACTTAACATTTCGCATTACTTCCAACTTATTAACATCATGACGCAGCCGCGCCCCCTACTCGTCATAATCGGAGCCGGTAGCATGGGACTTTCCCTCGCCCGTCGACTTGGCTCCTCGCACCACGTCCTTATTGGTGACCATTCCCCCGCATCCCTGTCGGCAGCCGAGAGCTCTCTCCGCTCCGCCGGTCATATTATAACGGCAAAGAATATCAATGTTTCATCCGGAGCGTCGGTCGCCTCCTTCGCCAAGACAGCTTCTGAGCTCGGTGAAATCAAGACCGTCATCCTTACGGCAGGTGTATCCAGTGCCGCAAACAATCCCCAGCTGATCTACGCTATCAACCTCATTGGCACCGCCCTCGTTCTCGACAGCTTCCTCCCTCTTATGCCAAGGGGAAGCTCCCTGACCATCATAGCTTCGGTTGCCGGCCACCTGCTCCCTCAAAACCTGGATCTAGAGAATTACCTGGCAACAGCCCCGGCTACTTCCCTCGTCAAGCGCCGTGAGATTCAACTCGACACAGACCCAAGCAACGCTTATAGCGTCTCGAAGCTTGGTTGCATCGTACGGGCTAAGTACAAGGCTGTCGAATGGGGACGCAGAGGAGTGCGTATCAACACGGTCAGCCCCGGCGCCATCGAGACCCCCATGCTCGGTCAAGTTCTGCAATCGGAGCAGGGACCTTTTGCGCAAAGCATGATCGACAACACTCCGCTTGGCAGAACTGGAACGCCTGACGAGATTGCTGGGGTAGTTGCGTTTCTGGTCGGGCCAGAAGCAGGCTTCATTGCCGGATCTGACCTGATTGTCGATGGTGCCGCGTTGATGGCGCACCGATGGTCTGAAAACGTCGCGGAATCGAAGGCCGAGGTTCGATACTCAGATGAGCACAAGGGATAGGCCAAT
>MU846645.1:0-12822 GCA_030867225.1 Colletotrichum caudatum | reverse complement strand
TTATAACCCTTTTTTATTAGCTATATTTTTAACCTTTAGTTTAATACTATAAGATTTTAAAGCTTTATATTATTATAATTTATTAGAAATAGTTATAAGTTTTAAACTGCTTAGTACTAATTAATTATACCAGATTTTATATATAAAAAAGAAAGATTATTACTATAGTAGTTATAAAGATATAAATAAGGGCTTTTTGCTGTTTTTGGTGGGAAAGGCTGGGCCAGATGCAGGGGTGGGCCAGAAGTGGGTGCTTTGACTTATACTGCCCATCGCTACTCGTCATCCGCACCCTTCGGCTTCTGAGCGTACACCACGTGGCTTTTTTCCATATATTATCAGCTACTGTATCAAACGTGAGAAGAATGAATATGAGGTACTTACAAATCATATCTGGCGTGAAACGCGCCGGATTTCAGCTCGTTACGCACCATCGCAAGCATCACGAGCACCTCGTCCCTCGTCCACCCGAGCACCCCGCAGAATATTCTCAAGGTAAACGCTTCCAACCCGTTCAAGATCTGGATCAAGTTACACATACCGATATCCTTGTAATAGGGGTCCTTGGGCCAGGGTCCTATGGGCATTTTGAATTGCTTGTGGGTGATGTTGACGAACCCGGCACCCCTTACCCAGTCCTTAAACTTGGGTCCCGGACGAGCATCGCGGCCCATTCTGTCGCAAGCCTCGAGAAAGAGCTTGTCCCATTTCAGAGTTTCATGCTCCTCTGTCAGCGTGCCGTCATCCGAGGTATAGAGGAGGTCGTAGTCTTGAAACTCGACCCAGCCACCGGGGTTCGTGTTCCTGGATTCCATTCAGTAAAAGGTGTGTTTGGATTCAGTACCCTCCAAACCTACTCATAGATGCTGTCCATCAGCTTCGGCCAGTCGGCAATGGCACCTACCATGTACCGACAGAAGATGAAGTCAAACTTGCGGGCGCTCACCCAGGGGCTCTCGACATCATCAATCTCGAACTTGACGTTAGGTGGAACCCTAAGAGATGTTAGCGTTCCCTGACCAGGGCGGTCATGTAATAGCCGGTGGATACCAGTTTGGTTGGTTGGCACTCAAGTCGTTGCCGATGATCTAGACGACTTAGTCTCCCCTCGAATAGACACAAAACAGCATCTTCACTCTTGGGCCAAACATACCTCCGAGTTGGGAAGAAGCTCTCCCACTTCTATGGCCCCTGCATTCATCAGCAGCTGACTGTGGATGTGGAGGTATGTGACGCACAAATACCGGTCCCTGTACCAATGTCAAGGATCCTGTGAGTCTTTTCTCCGTCAATCGGCGACAGAAACGGTTTCTTCCCAATTGCTTTCAGTATCATTGCGTGGTGGAAGTCAAGGCGGTCCTGTTCAATCTATCGAGTCAAGGATGACGAGTTAGCAAATTACCCACTTTGGGGGCACCATAATAGTTGATCACCTCATCATTCGGGCCGTAGTAAGCTGATGGTTTGTTAGCCTCATGCCCTGATTGTAACAGGTACTCTACTACACTCACAGCCTGCTCTGAAAGCGTGATACCGACGACCATTCTCAGTGGGGTAGTCAAGGACGCTTGAGGACAAGGACGCGGTGTACGTAGAACTAAATGATCAGATCTGTCTCGAAACATATATGTCCAAGGTTCTCGACTTACATTTGTTCGTCAATGGTGGATGCCGTCTCGTCCAGCTAATGATCGAGTCAAGGACAACTCGTGAGCTAGATCGTGCCAGAGGGTACATACCTCGTCGACGTCCCCGACCTCAATCACGGTTGACTCTAGTTCGGTTTCGGGGGAGCCTTCCCCTGCTGGTGAGACCGTTGCCGACCTTGCTGGGATGGCGGCTGCAGACGGACTGCCCGCTGGGTCGGCCATCTTCAAATTGGCACACTAGATACGCGAGGTTACCCTTTCAAAAATCCAATGATTGAATGAGCAGAGTAGGCACTCGAATTTATTCGCAATGAATATTGAGCGGTCAACGCTAGGAAGAGAAGCATTGTCGGAAAATCATTTTCAAGACAGAGGGAGTTAGTACTCGCGACTGCTTTCTTCTTTTCTTGACCCCGCACCCTTGACCCCTTGATAAGCCAGCCAATGTTGGTAAAAACGGTTGCGTGCCATGGAGGGCGCAGAAATAATCGGTCAATTTTCCAGGTTTGTCTTCAAGTCCGGGCGCGAGTCCGGGGTTGAAGATTGTTGAAGACTCGCCATGCTCCAACAGCGGGGTGTTTTCAATGTTTCTCGAATAGAAAAGCCCAATGAGAGCACCTCGTCTTCTTGGCCCCGGCCTCCATTGGATGGTCCGCGGTACCAGATATGCAGGTAGACGCACAACTCAGGCCAGCCGGCGCTGCTCCCGGAGAAGATTCCACTCTTTCCGCCAACGAGACGGGACGCGGATGGGCAGAGGGATGGGCAGAGGGACAACTTTTGCGCTTGGACATTAGGCCTTGGAGGATTGCGATGTCTCTGTACGCAACTCCACGGTACCGAGTGTATGCATTCGAGAATGTGTTTCCGCTGGTTTCTAGTTTGCCTTTCCTATACTGCTCCTTTGCATTGATGAGGGTGTGAACATCGATAATGTGGATATCGACAGTCGTACGGAAGTAAACTACAGGTACATGTGTGGGTAAGTTTAGCTCGGGGGGGAGCGGCCCGGAGACGGTTTGTGGATACGGCAGCCCCGCCGGCCGATCTACCTAGTTCAACACAAACGCCCCCGCCCTCTTACCGCGTTGGACCGCATGCGGCACATGTCCAAAGACCCATGCTATAATCATGTCATGTGTTCGTTCGGTGCATTGTGTTTTGCTCAAGCTCAGGGAGTGCTCCAGATGCCTTTGATGGACGTGTTATGTCGGTACCCACCCAGGTTAACGACACTTGGTTGCAAGGGATATTGGAGGCGCAGATAGGCAGATCATGCGACTTTCAAGGCCTCCAGTACATTTTCCCAGTAGGAAGGACGTTCATGCCCGGGTCTTTTAACCACGTGCAGTGAGATTCGCATGTCACAGGAGGGAGCCCAAGTTATTTGAATTTTTTTCTTTTTGTTCAAAAGCACTATGCTAGACGACCGTGATATCGTGTTCCAAAACCTTAAGGTCTCCAGTATAAAATCCACAGTGAAAAAACCAAAACGCCGAGAACTCGCAACGCTCATAAACCAATTTCCTTTCCAAGTGTGTGTGTGTGTGTGTGTGTGCGCGTGTGTGTTCAACCCACCACATGAGGGACACTCCTCTTCCACTTGAGCTCCTTGCCGTGCTTGCTCTTGTGGTGCCTCGACACGTTGTCCCGGCGGCCCTCGTGCTCGCAGCCCGGGTGGGGGCACCGGCGGACCTCGGAGCGGACGTTAGTCCGCTCGGCGACGTCGCGGTGGCGCGCCTGCAGGTGGCGCTCGAGGTCACGCACCTGCGCGAACTTGTGCTCGGGGCGGCCCTCGGCGCGGCAGATGTCGCAGACGAGGGCCTTGCGGTGGACGCGCTGGTGCTGCTTCAGCTGGGCCTCCTTGCGGAAGGACTTGGCGCAGCCGTCGGTGGCGCAGCGGAACGGGTGAGCGACGGCGCTGGTGCCGGTGCTGGCGGCGTCCGAACCGGGTGAGGCGGTGCCGGCGGCGGTGGTAGGAGTAGTGGTAGTGTCGGCGGGCGAGATGTCGGTGCTGTCCGGGAAGACGAAGGAGGCGGAGGGATCGAGTAAGGGGAAGAAGTCGAGGACGGGTTCGAAGGGGGAAGTATTTGTACTTCCGAAGGAGGGGGAGATCTGGTCGGCACCGGACAGGTAGCCGTAGGCGGACAGGTCAGGCAGGGGGTCGTTAAAGTCAAAGGCGGCGGTCTGGAGGCTCTGCTCGATGTCGTATTGGATGGCAGGGTCATTAAAGATGTTCTGAGGGGATGCGGTTGTCTGGTGATCGGTAGTTTGGTATGTGGAAGCCTGGTAGCCGGTGGTTTGGTAATCCGTGTCCACGGCGGGATAGTCGAAGCTCGCCATCTCGAAGGCGCCGGTGAAGAGCGTGTCCTGCTGCATAAGCACGGCCCAGTCGTCGGTCTCGTCCGGCATCTCATAGAGCTCGGAGAGTGGCGATTGCTGGGCCATGTTGTCGTCCATATCGTGGTGTGCAGCGGATACCGGCCAGGCCCCGTAGGGCCAGTCCGTGGTAATGACCGCCATAAGAAAAGAAGGGGGGTTGAACCGGGGGAAAGGGGTAGTGTCGTCGCTTGCGAGTCTGCCAACGTCGAAAGTCGCAGCAGGCATGCAACTCAACTCCGTCTCAGAAGCTAAAGGTTGCTGGAAAAGGGTGTCTTGGTGGTAGAGCGTCGTTGACTCGGCGATGTGCTGAGCCAGGTGGTTTGCGAAAGGCGTCGGTTGTGTGAAATCTTGGGGACAGGCGCTATCAGGTTTAGATGGCCGATCGAGAAGTTTTACGACATACTCAGGTCCTTGGCCAACCTGGAGGCTGTCGTTAGAATCATGTCGCAAGCGAAGCATGCTGCGAGCGGTAAACTTACCGGTGCGAATAAGCAACAACATGGTCACAACATTAGAGAGCAACCGATGGAGCCATCATGATGCCTTCAGGTCCTTTCGAGCGCCGAGGCGTTGGAAAGGTCAGGCAGGCATCGTGTGCACCCGAAGTCGGCATTCCGAAGTCGGAAAGCGATTCTGGGAGCGTGTCAAGGTGAGGGGGAGCGAGTTCTGGAGCAGGACACTCCATGGTCACAAGGTCCAAAGGGTGGACGGAACTGGCGAGGTCTCCGTGAATGGGGACCATGGTCGGCATGTCGCCGGCTTGGTAACACTCGTGGATTGGCTTCCAGTCATTGGATAGGACAGATGCAAGGCATTGCGGCTAGGTAGGTGATGTTAGCCTCTCGGTTCGAGAGAAAAAGGTCCATCTATTCATCGTTAACTAACCTGTCCGAGTGCCGTGTTGCTTGGCTGTCGGCGAATCGGAGACGTCGTCCCCCAGTTCCACGCGAAGGAATGATGGTCTCGGTCGAGGCGGTGCGCGGGGTCTCCATCAAAGTCGTGGCAGTCCCAGCAGTCTGGGACCGGTGGATGTTTCATGGAAGCCATAATGGCGGTTAATGGTACAACGGCTACAACCAGCGCATTGGATGAGAATAGTACTGAAGTGTGGGGAAAGCTGGATAGAGCTTGTATCGATGAGTAAGGCTGGCTGTATGAGATCAGGTCAGGGTCAGGGTCAGGTAAAGATGAGAAGAAGGTAATAGAGGGATTGAAGGTAGTCGGAGCGGGTGGTGAAGAGAGAGATTGGAGTTGGAGATGCGCGAGGGATGCCTGGGGATTTGAACGATCCAGTGACTCAAGCCCGTCGCTTCTGAGTGGTTGCCTGTGCCGTTCTCCTGGGGGCGCAGCGATTTGGCCTCAGTGGTCCGTGCGCTATCGCAATCGGGGATCCTCACAGACGGTGACTTCACCAGCGGGTTAAATGTTAAGTCGAGCATGGTCAATCGGCTCTCTGCCTGTCGCTAAGAGATTCAAGAAGTTCATAAATGGCATAATACGGACTGATTAAGTTTTTTATCAACATAACTGTTAACTCCAGTCCATTCTCTCATCTAAAGCCATAATCCTGTCGAATGGAAACGCTTGATGATATCTCAAAGGCCAGCGCCAAAGTACCGATGCGCGCCGGACGGGGCTGAACCGTGGGCGGAATCTGACAAAGTGGGGCCACTCGCTCGTTAGCTCGGGGTTGGCCCCACATGGCTCGACCCAAAAGATCAAAAAGATACAAGTTACCTGAGGCCGCCGCGGCTTTCCCTATCTTTTTGTTCCACGCCGACCTTGGCTTCGCGATGCCAATGATGCGACTCTCCAAGGGAGGGAGGGACCTCTAAATGCTTGTCAATTATTGGCCGCCTTACGTGGAGTCCATCCGGCGGGATGTCAGGGCTCGACGCTTAATTTTTCGATGGAGATGATGTTGCTCTGGAACCCGCGGGCTTGTCAGTGCTAACAATCCCTCTTATCTAAGGCTTCTCATACCGTTGCCGACTGCCATCATAATACAGTTTGCTCGATACGACGTTACCATGCCTCGCATATCGCAGCATTCGACGAGCCAAGTTTAGATGCTGCTTCCCAATTAGAGGGAGGGAGGCCTTTGGGATCGGGGCTGTTTACGAGCGTTAACAATCACAAACGGTAGTCAATACTCACCAAGCCTGCTACTGCTAATTTTCTATTCGGCAAAGTGAAAGATCATCTCACAATCAATCCCATTAATCGGCTGGCACCAGCGTTTGTCATAGAAACAGGATCAAGCCTCGCTCCTTGACACGCTACTGATAACACAGCGAAGATTCAGGGCGTCCTCGCCTGACCACAAACAAATGCATCCATCCATGCCTTCCCACAAATAGGCAAGTTATCTCTATGTAACTATTTTTACACCTGGCAAAACAAAACAGCTAAACCATCAAAGGCATAATAAATAAATACATATATATATATATATGTACTTACTTACTTACTACAGACATACTAAGCGAGCACCAACAGAGTGAGTGTGACTCGGCCGACACAAGGCAAAAGGAGATGCGCCGAGGGGGAATCGAACCCCCGGCTCCCCGACGCTGCTTGATGGCAACGGAGAATTTTACCACTAAACCATCGGCGCATGTTAGCTGAGTCAGCTGATATAAAGTTTCGCTTGATTGGGATCTATGACAGGTTTGGCTCATCCGGCACAATTGCGCTCACTGTTGAACTCGTCGCGCAAGGATTCCTGATTATTGCACCTCGTGAGGTCACAAATAACAAAGTTCCCGACCACATCATCACTACCACATCATGACAGTTGGGACTGCGCCGCGCCTAATGCACGGTACAGTACCGTGCATTGGGCGCAAGAGGTTCCCGAGCCAGCGGGTGCAGTCAAGATAGACTCGCCGGCAGGGTCGGCCCAGCTTCGCGCCGCCACCTTTGGGCACGTCCCGTTTTCTTTTCTTTCGTCGGCCAGTGGGCGGCGGGTGGCTCAAAACTCCCGCCGCACCCGCGCCGGATCTTGTGGAGGTGATCCGGACTGCCGGACCGGTGGCAGGTGATCCCGGCCTCATCCTCGTCCGGGGAGCGTGGCGGCGGATTCCATCTCGGCCTCCACTCCACGTGGAAGGACAAGTCCGGTTTTATGGCGCGAGGTGGGACGGGTGAAGGAACATGCCCTTCCTCTCCGTACCATATCGGTAACGATCCCGCTCTCGTTAACAATCGTTGCAACAACCCAAGTATACCCTTCCAACTCGAGAATCCGTGTCAAATTGCACGCCCTTTTCCGGCCGTCACCGTAACTATAGTCACCAAGTCACACAAACGCCAAGCCTCATCTACCATCTTCCAAATTCGAGAAGATCTACCACGACCTCTTTGGAAGTCGACGCGGCTGGCGCGGACTCACTCCGTCGCCACGTGCAATCGCCCGGACAACAAACGGGCTTCATTCCGACTCCTCCCCAAACCACATTCCCTCGTCCTGGAGCCAATCCCGCGCGCATCTCATTCCCCCCCCCCCCCCCCAAATCGGTCCACGGGTTGCGGGAGTTTGAGCAAGATACTTGCGTCCAGAGACACCGCGCTAGCGCGAGCTTGCCACGCCACGCGCCCTCTAATTCGTCGCCCAGGCAAGGGGGGGAACCATGCCAGCATCTTGAGCCTCTATCAAACAAACTCCCATCCTTCCTTCGTCGACGTCTAGCCTTTGCGTTTCCTGCGCAGAACGCTATCCGACTGGATCTTACTGTACCTCCCTCCCCCAGACAGCTGTCCCTGTCCCCCTCCTGCCAGGCCAAGGCCTGGAGGGAGGAAAACTTGCTCAATTGGCGTCCTCCATTGGCTCACCTTCCCGTTGCGGGGAGGGGAGGATGATCGACTCGCGGTTGTTTCCCTATGCTCTCTACCCTGTCGCAGTGAAGATGCGCCGTCCAGCCCCGCCGAATGGCTGAACCGGCTCGGGCTAAGATGTGATCCGTGGCTCGCCGCGGCATAACCTGCAAAAGCAGACGATTACTATAGGTCCCTTTGGCGAAAATCCTCTTGGCTTGGCAGCATGCCTTGTAGCGTTTTGTGAGGTGGTTTCCGAACCCTCGTGCGAGCCAGAGCGAGAGAGAGAGAGAGAAGCTGTCCCCCCTTCGTCCAAGGACTTTGGACGGCCCGGCGTGTGATGTACCTCTTGGCCCCCCCCCCCCCCCCCCCCCGCCCCGGGGCTGCTTTAGTCTATCTTCTACTGCAGCTGCAGCTCGCATTCTCGCCCATGTCCCTCTTCCCGACAGAGGGGATAAGCTATCTCGCTTGTAGCAATGACATGCATTGCCCCGTCATAGGAGATCGGGCGCCGGTATATAAGTGCCTGAATCGCCAAACTCTCCCCATCCGTGACGTCCCATCCATCTCTCTCTCTCTCTCTCTCTCTCTCTCTCTATCTCTATCTCTATCTCTACGTCTTGGCATCCTTGTTCCCATCTCAAGACATCCTCGATCCCGCTGTACAGAGTTAGTGAATGAGAGAAAGAAGCGCCAGACCACCGGGAAACCTCGAATCGCCAATGGCCTCCTCCAAGATCCTCCTCGCCGCCCTCGGCGCCGCGAACCTCGCGTCCGCCCACTTCGGCCTTGTCTACCCTTCTTGGCGCGCCGACACCCTCAGCGCGGCCAACGAGGAGATCTACTCGCAGTGGACGTACCCCTGTACGTCCCCTTCCCTTACCTAGCCCTCCGCGCCGCTTGCTCCCCCGCTCCGCGCCTTGTCCGACACGAGACGCGGAAGGAGTGGCGGTAGGGGGAGGAGATGACGCGCGCGCTTTTTCAAAAAAAAAGAGAAACAAAAAAGAAGAAGAAAAAAGACGTCGCCTGGCTGACAAGACCCTTTCTTCCTCCAGGCGCCGGCGTCCCCTACGGCCAGGGCAACGTCACCGACTGGCCCCTCGACGGCGGCTCCGTCGAGCTCGACCTGCACCACGCGTGGACCTACCTCTTCATCAACCTCGGCGTCGAGGCCAGCGGGAACATCACGACGTTCAACATCACCCTGACCCCGGAGCTGTGGAACGCCACCGGCTCCGGCACCCTCTGTATCGAGAAGCTCCCTCTTCCCGAGCCCGCGCAGAACGGCCAGCGTGGCAGTCTGCAGATCGTGACCGTCGGAGACTCGGGCTCGGGCCTGTACAACGTATGTATTCCCCCCCCCCCCCCCCCTTTTCCTTCCCCTTCGCAATGCGCACCGGCGTTGTTGTTACGTATTTCGGTGAGGGCTGAGACGCTGACTGGGATGGTGTACGCAGTGCGCCGACATCCGCTTCACCTCCAACGCCACCACCCTGTCCTCCGAGCAGTGCAAGACCGAGGGCGTCACGCTCCACGCCGTCGGGGACCAGACCACCAACGAGACCAGCGGCAGCGGCGGCAACAGCACCGGCAACTCGACCGGCGGCGGCGGCGCCAACCTCCTCGCTCTTACCTCCGTCGTCGGTCTTAGCACGGCCTTCGTCTTTGGCATGAGCCTGTAAGGGGCGGCCCGCGGCTTATGCCCGTGCTGAAGGACGAAAGGCGTGTGTGATGGAGAATGGGGGGGGGGGGGGGGCGTCTTGTTAACATCACAGATGATGACGGGGAGCCTTTACTGAGAAAACGCGTTGCGTTTGTGCGAATGCCCTTCTAATGTACATGTATGCTTTGATACCAGTCCATCCTCGGGATAATGAAAGAGGAAAGAAAAGATATCTCAATGCTATGCTAGATATGTTTGTATATGTGTACGGGAGATGGGGACGAAAATGCAATGCAACCAACCTGTGACTCTCCCCGCCCGCGTAAACCGAGTTAAGGGGGGGGGGCAGCGGAAAAACACAAATGGGTAACTCGATGAGGCCCCAGACAATAAAAAAGAAAACGATGCTCTTCTCAGCAACAACAAAGTGGTATCTCTTCGCGGTGAACGTCATTCAACATCTCGAGTCGTGGCCGCAACCCGGCGACGTCTATCCGGGCAAACAAAAGTTATCAACGTATAATTCCAGCTGCGAAACAAGTCTGTGATGCGATTAAAAAAAAAAGAAGAAAAAAAAAGACCGAGAGAAGAGGACTCTTCATTGGCTCATCTCTTGGCGAGGGCCTGCTGCTCCATCAGGTACAGCTCCCGCACGACGCGCGCCATGGTGATGCGCTGGCTCGGGACGGCGATCAGCATGTCCGACACGAGCCGCTCGAGCTTGTCGCGCGGGTAGAGCCTGTCCCTCGCCACGGCGACCTCGCTCAGCCATATGTACATGAGGTCGACGGCCTGCATGCCCGTCTGGCCCGGCCGCTGCTGCTGCTGCTGTTGTTGCTGCTGCTGCTGCTGGAGGGTCGGCGGGCGGTTGACGTCGGCGATCATCCAGTACAGCGGGGGCTTGGCGCCCTTGCGCGAGCGGGAGTCCGGGAAGGGGATCTTGCCGAGCACGTAGAGCATCGTCACGCCGAGGGCCCAGACGTCCGAGGGGGGCCCGCGGAGCTTCCTGCCGATGAACTCGGGCGGGATGTAGTAGGGCGTGCCGCCCGTCGTGACGGGCCCGCTGGTGTGTGTCGACAGGCCAAAGTCGCAGAGCACGGCGCCGCGGGCGGGAGAGTAGAGGATGTTGGCGGGCTTGATGTCGTTGTGGACGAGGTGCTTGTCGTGCAGGTAGTGGAGGGCGCCGCTGATGTCGCGCATGATGGCGAAGGCGTCGGCGCGGGTGCCGAGGAAGCTGTGGTCGACGTGGCTGCGCCACACGCCCTTGGCCGAGAGGTCCTTGGCGTCGACGTGCTCCATGTAGAGCGAGAGGTAGCGGGCGTCGCCGCCGTAGAGCTTGACGATGGACTCGTGGTGCAGGTCGTCCTGGCTCTGGTACTCGCGCAGCCACATGTCGGCCTGCCGGATGACGTTGCGCTCGTTGTCCTGGGGCTTGGGGCCGGCAACGTTGTTGGCCGCGCGCGTCTTGAGGACCTTGACGGTGACGATGCCGTCGGGCACGTTGGAGTGCTCGGCGGTGAAGACGGACGACAGCGCCGTCGACGCGATCTGGTCTCGCTTGCTGACGGTGTACTCGTCGATCTCGCAGCCGCCCGGGATCACCACGGCCTCGTCTCGCTGCATGTCGAGCAGGGCGTGACCGTTGGCCGGCACGACCTCCTTGCTCTTGGCTTCGGTCGGGAGGGGGAACACGAGGGGCTCGGCCGCCGGTCGGAGGAACATGATGACGCCGTCCTCCTTATCGTTCCTCGCCACGCCGGCGTCCTGCGTGGTACGCGCCTTCTTCTCGGACCGCGACTCTCCATTGTCGGCGGTGAAGAACCGCTTACCGGAGGCGTTCAAGGCATCTGCGTTTGAGCCGGAGGCGAGCTCCTCTTTGCCGGCGGTCTCGGCCTGCTTGAAGAAGGCGGGCCGCTTCTCCAGTATCCTGAAGTCGAGCACTTCGATATTGTGGACGTTGATCCGCCATGTGCCCGGCGACAGGGCTTTTGGGGTTCCCGGATTGACGTCCCAACTGGCGGCGGGAGCCGGGCCGTCGGAGATTCTGGTTAATGAGATGGGCACTTCTGACCGGTTCAGCAGGATCTGGTTGTCGCTGGCCGGATCGTAGTAGAGCTCGCACCACAGCGGCGGGCGCGGGGTATCGTCGTCGAGCCGCTCCGGCGGGATGCGCACGGAGAACTTGATGTCCCGGGACGTCTGGGAGACGGCGAGGACCTTGTGCTGGGGCTCCTGCTCAGACGCAACCTCGGCGCGGAGGGCGAGCCACTGGCAGTTGTAGTTTCCCGGGCTCACGGAGCGGCTCCGGGTGAGGGGTCGTACAAGTATGCGGATGCCCTGCTTGTGGTGATGCTCCTCGACGCGCAGCTTATCGAGCGGCACTGGGTCCGCTTGGACGAGCTCAAAGGGCTCCTCGACGCGGATGTTCCTCATTCGGGCGTCGATTTCGGTTTGCGAGAACGGTTCCGTCTTTTCCTCCGACGGCTCCTCCGAGCCGCGGACCCGGCGGTCTCCCATCAAGCGAAGGTAGAGTTGACGATGTTTTACCTAGCCAAGGTGGCCCATGCGCTTCACTCGGACTCCAGGCCAGTTTAATAGGGTCGATGCGGCAGTCAATGGTGGAGTAAGATCCAGCCAAGATAGGCTTGTTGGTTCGGATATGTGGATTTGGCAGAATGCCGTTTGTCTTCCGGAGCTGCCAGGCAAGCAAGGCAAGCAGGCAGGCAGAGAGATAGGTCGAAGGTGAGAGATGGCTGACAGGGTGAGCGTGGTCAGTCTGGTTACGAGGGGCAGGGTTCAGATGGACTGTAGTGTACGTGGGCAGCCGGAGGCGCGGGGGCGTGAAAGGGGAAAAGAAACAAGAAAAACAATCTGCGAGGCACTGATGCAGGAACAGCACGACATTAAGGAGCCTCCGGGGCACGACCAACAATGGGATAGATAGTCGGAGAGAGAGAGAGAAAGAGAGCAACCCGAGATTCGAGTCGACGTCAGATGAACAAATGGACAGATGAGCAGCCAAACGTCCAGCTGGGACCAGGCGACGGATGATGGGAGGAACGGGGAGGAAACGGGGTTCGAGCTGACATGGATTGAGGGGGGGAGGGACCTCGGGACCTTATGGGAGTGCCTGCTGATGGAGTCTCAGCCTCAAATGGTTCCGTCACTCTGCCGGCCGACGGTGAACAGCAGGGCAGAGAAACGGGTTTACTACTATGTATCCCATCGGGTGCTGAATAGCTCCATTTTTGCCAAGCCCCAAGATACCCATTATTTACCCACTATTACCCCGCATTCAAAGGGGTACTTGAC
>MU846644.1:0-12827 GCA_030867225.1 Colletotrichum caudatum | reverse complement strand
AGTCTTAACAGGTTTTATTACACAAAGCTTGTAAGGAGCGCAGTACTTGCAGATTGGCTGCTACCTTTGCTAGCAAGGCTCTATGTGAACGGAAGGTCTGTCTGCCGAACCGGCTTACTTTAAGACTAAATAAAAGATAGCGAGACTGTCAAATGGTTGAGATAGAGATTTAACAAGAACGTATTTCTATGTCTGGGTGCAGCCAACAAATAATGCATCCCCGTCGTATTCTACTGTGAATCCCGTCAAAGACCCCTCCCATTAAGACACCAAAAGCTCATCATGCGTCCTCCGCTTTGACATCTTATTCATTGTTGCAAGTTGGTTTCCAAGTTCGTTTCGTTCGCTTCCACAGCATTTCTTAGTGCTGAAACGCCGTGCCGTATTGTTGAACGTCGTTCCAGCCGTTTGCGACTGGGTTTGATAGCCTGTCGGCATAGTGTCTTTTGTGCATAATTTCGCATGGCTTGGTTGTAATCCTCTCTGCTTATGGTAATAACCTCATCCCCCCTCACTTCAATACGCTCTTCGGTTTCTGTCTTTTGTGCATACTCCTCCATGGCTTGGTTGTAATCCTCTCTACTTATAGTAATAACCTCATCCCCCCTCACTTCAATACGCACTTCGGTTTCGTCAAGTTTTATGTATACCGCCGAGTAACGTAGCAACTCGTCGCGAATGTCTGGGTATTTTCTCTTGTAAACGTTCAACTCTTCTGGGTTCATCGCTCGATACTCTTGATAGGCGTCCATTATGAGATATTGATTTCTGTATAGCAACCCTGGCGAACCAAGCGGTTGTCCCAGGCTGCCTTACTTATCATTTCTCGGGCAGCAAAGGATTCAGTGGGTGTTTAGAAACAGAAGAACGTATGCACAGTTCGAGCTTGATTTGGGTTGCCTGCATGATGCAGCAACATTCCTCAAGAGCAATAGCTGACCTATAGGACTCCTCAGTATTATCAGTGTGAAGCTGATCTGGCTAGATCACAATACTGGTCTGGCCACTCTTAGGCGTGGATATGAGTGAGCCACGACATCGTGGGATAGGCTGTTAGTGTTATTTACAAAATTACCTGCGGACGCTATTATATGGGTCATAGAGAAGGTGCAGGCACTAGCTTACTATAAGCAGTTAGTAAGACCTGGGGGAATTTTTACGGACGCTAATATGTGGGTCATCATAAACACCCATGTTCTGCTCAACCAGATGATGCGATGACGATTTACAAGTACTTCAAACAGGGCTAACACGTATCAGGCTAACCTGTTAGTGAGATGTAAGAATGTCTTCGCGGACGCTAACATGTGGGTCGCAAGTAGTTTCCGGGCCAGGTGCAACACACGCTGTGGTTCATCTGTCAGCGCCTCCATCCACCGATGTACAGGTAGGGCTCCAGTCCGTCCTGTAACTGCATCCAATAGGGGCAGAGCGGAAGGCGATTGGCCCTACACCCTACCCCAGTAGACAAACGCCAGGCTGCATACTGCACCAGGATTAGCCGCATTGTAAAGGGTATTCAAATGCTTCTGCTAAGCCCCCTGCACAAAGATACTACCATACAGCCAGCCGTGTCAGGCGTCATCAACGACATACCTTCCTTTGAAAGCTGTTTGCCAACCTGTTCAAATCAAGCAATGTGATGCAAGACACAGCCAACTTGGAGATCTGGTTTTCTGCACTTCCCGGAATGTATCTCAACCCAGTCAATCGCGGCATCCCTGTGTTTCATGCGCCCCGCTTCAATGCTGGTAGCAGTCAAAGAGACCACCGCTGAGGCGAGGCATCAACCGTGGTCCATGATTTCTTAGTTAGACAGCCTATCTCGGTTGAGGCACCGCCTATGACCAGATACTCCCATGCAGTCACTCGATCGGGAGCAGGCGAAGTAGAAAGTCGACCCTGTGAGACCGGGTGCAGTGTCTTCCAGATCGGTAGTACCTAGTGGGCCGCCTCTCAGGCCGCTTAAATACAAATAGCTGTTGACATCTGGAGACCTCATGCTCTTGTGACAATCTACCTGCCACCCCCACACACTTTGCCATTTTGTGAACCGTCACCCCTCACTTCACCATGGACCGTATCCTTGCATCAATAAATACAAGTGCGGCATCGACTGCCCTGTATGGCTGTACGTATACAATGTCCGTTGCGATGACTGTGTGTTGGTATGTAATGATGATAGAGGATGTGGGCTACCACTAACACGAGTCTAGTATGACCGATAGGTTGAGACTGGACTGTTACGCTCTTGAGTTGACTGGAAGTCGGTTAGCAACAGACACAGGAATGTGTGGACTATGAGGGTTTATACATAGTGATCACAATAAAACTGTCTCCGATCCAATCATTCAGTGCGCTCCGTGATTCTAAACCCATACAAGGCGGGTCTCCGGGCTATCCTCTGATGACTGTAATCAGGGCGTCCTGGAATGGCAGCCCAATTACTCGGAGTAGCCGTGAGTGATACTGTTCCGCTCGTTGGATGACTGGGGGGCAATCGTCCCTTCATGTGCGACGAATCATTCGTGAATGCACTGGATGTGTACACCATCGGAAGGAGACTTTAGACGAAACGTCCGGAACTACCTCACCGAAAAGTGGGAGAAAACACGACAGGGCTGGTTGAGTTGCAACGTACCGTTGTGTACTATGGGAGGTTGCCGGTACATATGGCACAGCCAGAACCCATAGAGAATTGAGGTACTGTTCTAAAGTATCTTCCACTTTCATAACGCTCATTTCTCTATTTTTCTTCGGCCTAGACAGCACAAAGTCGATCGAAAATAGCTAGCTTGTTCTTAGCCTAACTAGAATCGGTGGTGCTAGCAAGCAGGATAAACAGGATTCGATAACATAGATCGTATTTCACTTTCTAATTCGCCACTCTGCATGGAAAGAAGGAACCAAGTTTCTGACACCAGAGCAGTGTGATGCAGGCAGGCAAGTAGTTCAGGCAGACCTTATCTGCAAGCGCTAGTGCATGATGAAGGGGCTATTGGCAACATAGTGATACCTCCAGAGAGGAGCGACATCTCAAGTATAAATTGAGCCCATCGGCCGCCTTTAGAGACGGCATCACGCTCTCAATCTCTCACTTCACCTTACTTCACCAAAATCAATCTCTCACTTCAATTTACTTCACCAAGAACATACCATCACAATGGCTATTAGCGACAACATCCCACTCGTAGATGAGGCCTGCTCTCAATCGGTACATCTCCAAGGTTCTCCTTGCTCTTTCATAGCTCAAGCTAACTGGATTTTCACCTATAGGGATGTTCCAACACTGTAAGCCTCCCCTCCTATCTCTTCTTCCCCCGACAATGAAGCTTGATCAAAGGCACTGGTTGCCCCAGATAATCACTTCCTCCCTTTGAATCGCGAACACTGATCGGTTTTCCTACCTCCAGAGCGACCATTGGCATTGCCCTTCGTGCACTAAGAGCAACCCGAGCACCGCCAAGAACTGCAGCTGCGTAAGTTCCTTTTCTCATCTAGATTTGAGATGGAAAAGAAGGGTACTTCTCTGTCCAGATTCTCGTAATTTAGGAGTCGTAAAGCGTACCACCTGCTAGACGTCAGGAGACAATTGGTCGAGCTTGGTGTGAGAACATGGAGGCGGGCGTATGCGTTGTGGACCGATGTTGTTGCGGGAAGGAGTGAAAACTCATTTGATTCTTGAGTGACGGATGTCACCTGGGCGTCTGATCAGCGCCTTGGACTTTGTCAGCCCTTTTAGGCAGCTCTGTTTGTTAGTGTTTTGATTTTATTCTGCCTGGCAGAGCGCAACACGCTTGTGTTTGTTGCTCTCTTGCCTAGTCACTCTCTTTAGCTTTAGTGCGAATCTATGGGTATATCCTTGACCTCTGTGTGTAAAAAGTGATAGATGTACGTGTGCTGGTTCTGTTTTGTATATATGTCCTCCGCCCGTTGTCGGCATGTAGCCCTTTTCACGCGGTTTGCTTCCTGATTGGTGCACATGTTAGTAGGGTTGCTTTTTGGGCGAAATCGGTCTTTATGTGGCAACCCCCTGGCCAGCGAGAGCAATATTTGACATTGCATGGAATACGAACATGGGAATACAAGGGTGCCGGGCGTCAGTCCCGTCCAGCCCTTCTCGCTGTATAAAAAGACCTGGGCGACCCGGGCGACCCGACTTGTTCTTGGGCCTTCAGCGACTGTGACCATCATTTGTGATACACATGAAAATGAACACCCATCTTGATTCTTTGCTCTATCGAACCTTGAACTTTTCGCTGTCACGACCAGATGAAACCAGAATTTCAACAACACACCTTGACGTGCTGTATGTTACGAGGGCGGGGGCTTTTGGGGCATCAGTAGCATACATTGCCGCCTTTATCGAGTCTGACGAAAAACTTGCGCATCTTATAAGATATTTTTCTCGGATTCAGGGGTCTCCAGCTATGTGCAAACAAGCTTATTATCTAGATGGAACGTTGGATGCACTTGCACATCAGGTCTTACACCAAAGTAACGTCACTAACTGGAGATAGAAAATTTCAGTTTACGTCGCCGTGGATGCAATTCGCAGAGGTCACTGTACCTTTGCCATCAAGATTTGGCTTTAGAGCAGTTGCTAGCTTTGGCGGTCAACAGCCAGAGGTGGTCGTCTATGCAAGCCCCTCTGGTAAGAAGATCGGCAAAGCCAATCTAGAACAAACGAAGCCAGCCAAGTACTCAATCGAGTTCAACCTCGATAAATGTCTTGATGAGGAAAATTCTCTTGTGGTCTTTCAATCCAGTGGAACTCAAGGGGATCGAGTCATTTCACAGAGACTCCAGCCTCCTCCCCATCCAGCCAATATCACCTGCAGTGCTACAAAGGACCAGATATCTTCTGCACTGACACTTGAGAGCAGAAGCGATACGGAGTGGGTATATTTTCGCCAGCCCACCTGCCCTATTGCACTGACATATCCGATAGTACATTCGTACACCATATGGAAGATATTGCTTCTACCTCTTATGAGTGTGTCATTGGTGACTCTTCTTTATCTCGTGAACCCAGTCGCACCCGTAAAAAAGAATTCCTGAACCAAACACGAAAAGGAGTTCAACGGAATCAGAAGTCTAGTCCCCACCGGTGTCAAGTCAAACAATGCAAGCGATCCCAACATGGTTCCCCAACGCCTGCGGAACTCAGGGCCCACGTAAGAAATGTTCACGAAAAAGACAAATGTAAATATGATTCAAGTGGATGTAACTTTACAGGAACCAACTGTCAGAGGTCTAAGCACATCATTAGGGATCATGGGAAGGCAACTTTACGATGTACTTATCCTGAGTGCGGTTCTAAAGGGTTCTCGTACCCATCCGAACTCCAAAGGCACCTTATATCGGGGCATAAGTTCACTGTAGATGTAAATATGCTAGATGGGCTTTGAGAGGGTGAAGTATACTCTGGATATAGGATAGGGAAATGATAGATCACAACAGAACAAGCTTAAAGGTGTGCGTCAGCTTACGCAGCGGATGATCGATATTGACTCGAAAGAGTTTGCTTCCTCACATGGTTGGTCTCTAGAGGAGATTGAAATATATCTTACATCATTGAGAAAAGAGACGCGCTCGAGTAAAACGCATGCTTGGTATTCGCACAAGCACGTTGTCGCAAACTTCGCAGTACTATCGCTTTCATTGGGGGACCATGCCGAAGACGACGTCTGGACCATTCCCCGTACTCTCATCCTTATTTCAGTCCCCGTCTTCTTAGGTATCAGTTTTATATCCTTTCCTCCCGTTTAGCCGTAGATACTGAGTATAAATACCTAGATCATATCCTACCCGGCATTCGCACAACGAACTAATGCTCACCCAGGTTCAGCAACGTTCAACAATATGAACCCCCAACCCAGAGAAAATAGAGTCGAAAAAGCTCGCCAGCCTTGTGAAGCAGTCAAAAAAGAATGTGGCGCCATCTTACTGTGTGAGAAATGTCGAAATCAGAACCAGGAATACTATCACATCCCGACGGAGAACAAGCATCATATGGAAGTGCATCATAGCGAACCGCCCCTTGACACACCAACGATTCCTGATGCTAGTGAGATCTCAGCATACGATTTAGCTTCTGATATATACAACGGCGAGGACGGGTCGAACCAGAACTTCACTGGATACCATCCAGAATATTCAACGCCTATTGAGTCAGATTTTCATTTTGCAGAAGATCTGAGCTCGATTCTACCACTGCCTAGCAGTCGCCTTGCAGAAACCCAAGTTCCTGGCTATTTCGAACCGCACTTCGACGACCAAAGCCAGGAATCAGTTTACGATTCAGCTTCAAGGGAAGCCGAGGGCGATTTCGGTCACACCTTTACGCCGTGCTATCAGCAGCAGCAGAGCGTATCTATCCCACACTCCCCGAACCCAATCTCTCTTCAGCCGCCAATCCTCTTGAGCGTTTCGGGTCGTAGTTCCGAGCTTGAGGCGCACTCCACGAGAGAACATCAATTGACACATTGGATGGTCTTTGGACGATGCGATTCAGGCAAATCACTTCACAGTAGCTTGAGCCACCCATATTGCGTACCCCTCGATCCAGAAGTCGGCTTCGGCTTTATGATACTTCAAGCATTGGAGTTTTTCGGGTGTCTGCGTTCGGAGCAAGATTTCTACGGAGGGTGGGAATCCCCTTTGACAATGTCCTTCTCACAGCAAGAACTGTAAGTCCATTTATTCCATAGTATAGAGCGGCCCTAACCCAAAGACAGTAAGGTATACTACATCGGCTACTTTGACCACCAGCCGAGGAACCCCTTTGTGCAACAAGGAGAATATCAGAACATGTAGACGACTTCTAAAGGTTAAGGCATTTATTTTTTTATTGGGAGAGAGCACTAGTATATAGTTTCCTAGAAATATAGCTTCCTAGAAACATCAGAGAAACCCCTCCTTTATGATACTCGGCCAAGGAAATCAACAATACAAGAATACTATCGATGTAGTGTGGCTATCGCCGGCAAAACAAGGATTGCTCGAATCTTGCTCGAACGCGGCGCCGACGTCAACGCCCCGCCTGCGGCTGAAGAGGGTCGAACGGCGATCGAGGGCGCAGCCGAGCACGGCCGGCTTGACATGGTGCGGTTCTTGATCAGCGCCGGCGCCGTAGGGGACGCGGAAAAGGGGTTCGGCAGGGCGATCGAGCTCGCTGAACAAGAACATCGCTTCACAATCGCGGATTTCCTGCGCGAACAGCAGAACTTGTCCGATGAGTTCGGTATGGGGGTGGAGGATATGTTTGGCGGCGACTTTTCCTCTCATGTGGCGATGCAGGGATTCGTCTTCTCCGAAGAGAATCTGGAGAACTTTACTTTCCAATGAGCGGTGTTTGTCGATGGCCGTGTTGAGTGTGTTGGAGCAAAAGGTTCTTTAATACTGTCTGTAACGTGGTTTGGTTCATCCTTTTCGATATCTTTACTACTTTGCAAAGTGAGATGCTAGACAAAATCCGAAGTGGAAGACATATAGAAAACACTGTTCGGCGAGCAAGAAACACATTCCCAGGGGTCAAAACAGCAGAGTGAAGAAGTCGACCAATTCATGCTTTCTATCTACAGTACTCAAAACACAATCCTGCGCAAACGCCTCCTACATGCCATATGCCCCGTTGCAAAAAAATAAAAAAAATAGATAAAAAAACCATTCTTCCTTCTCAAAGCTGGCTGGCTTGCTTGCTTGCTCGCTGCAACGATCGTTCCAAAATGCTTCACGGAAACAAAGCCAGACTTCCCATGCGTCGCGTCATCCCCCAACGATACCCTTCTTTCTCGTACCTCTTTCTCAGATCTGCCCCTTAGGAAAAGCGTTATCGATATCAGAGCTCGTCGTGGTTGTCCTCCGCAACCTGTTGCGCTTCGGCAACCTGCTCTTCCACAACCGGCTCTTCAACAGGCAAAGCCGTCTCGGCAGCCGGGGCCTCTTCGACAGCGTCATCTTCGATAGGCGCCTCCGCCTGAGCAGCAGCAGCAGCGGAGGCAGCCTCCTCCTCAACAGGAACCTCAGGCACCGCACTAGACGTAGCCTGGACCCTGACGACCTCCGTCTCCGTAACCACGGCCTTGACCGTCTCCGTCACCGTCTCGATGATGCGGACCAGCTCCCTGGTGGTGATGGTCTCGTGGACCGGGGTGGGGGCAGGGGCGGCCGCCACCACCACCTCCTCGGACGACGCCGAAGACGAGGGCGACGCTGCCGGCGAGTGCGTCTCCTCTTCCACGGCAGACGTCTGCGCCGTGGCCGACGTCGAAGTGCTGTCGGCAGGCTCCTCGGCGCCGGCGAAAGAAGCAGGGGCCTCCGCCGCCGGGACCCCCAGGTCGTCGTGCTCGGCGACCTCGACGTCGGGGGCCGTGGGCTGCACGACAACCTGCGCCGCCGGCGGGGCCTCCTCGGCCGGCGCGACCGACTCGACCACGGCCCGGATCGTCTCCATCAACGGAGGCGCGGCCACGGTCGACGGCGGCTCGGACACCGCGGGCGCGACGTGCTCGACGAACTTGCCGTCCCAGTCCCTGACCTCCCTCGGCGCGGGGCGGACCGCCATGAACAGCACGAGCAGGCTCATGACCACGATGGCCAGGTTCTTCTTGTCCTGCATGAAGACGCGCGCCGCCTCGAGGAGCAGCTCGCCGAGCCCGGCGTTCTGGAAACCCTGCGGCTGCTGCGCCTCTTGCGGCTCGGGCTGCTGCTGGTGTTGCTGCTGCTGGGGAGCAGGGGGGACAGGAGGATGCGGTGACGGGGACCGGGCGGAGAAGGAGTCGTGGCGCGGCTCCGGGTGGGGGGGCTCGGGGGTCGGCTCGTGATGCTGGAACTCGGGCGGGGGCGGGTGGCCGTAGATCTCCCGCATGCGCTCCTCGTCGCGGAGGCGGCGCTCCTCGCTCTCGTCGTAGTCGGGCACGGGTCCGGGAGACGGCGACCGGGCGTCGCCCGCGGCCGGGGAGGGGGAGGACGCCGAGACGCGGGCCCCGCGGTCGGCGTAGCTGGGCTCGAGGAGGTTGCTCTTCCCCGGGTGGGACGCCTCGCGCCGCGGCGGCTCCTCCAGGGCGGGGATGCCGCGGTCCAGGGAGCGCATGTCGCGCTCCGACATGCGCTCCACGGAGGAGGGCGCGCCGCGGTCGAAGTCGGACATGCCGTGGTCCTCGGGCAGGTCCCTCCCCTCGGTGGACTCGAGGACGGCTGCGGGGTCGTGCCTGACAAGCTGCATCTGCTGCGACTGGGCGAAGACGAGGCGCTCGAGCTCGTCGAGGACGGCCGACTCGACAATGGGCTCGATCTCGACGTCGACGCGCTCCATCTCCTTCCAGCAGGCGGCCCAGGCGCCCGTCCTCATGAGGCCGTTGCTGGCGTACACCTTGATGCGGAACAGCTTGCCGGGGCCGAGCGACTCGCAGCGGATGTCGTGGCGGCACGTCTGGCACCAGTGCGTCTTGGCCGGCGCGCCGCCGCCGCTCCTCCTCCTCGCCCCACCGCCCGCGTCCTCGTCGTAGCCGTACTCGTCCTCGTCGCTGTCGGCGTCGTCGCCGAGCGTCATCTCGTTGGAGGGGCCGATGTAGTGGCCGCACTCGAGGACGCGGGCGCGGCGGCGCAGGGGCAGGTCGAGGGCCTCGAGCAGGCGCTCCTCGAGGATCTCGTAGTCCTCCTGCGGGTGGGAGAGCAGGATGCCGCGCTCGCAGACGGTGTCGGCGACGCGGTCGTGGAGGTGGTGCCAGGCCTCGCGCAGGGTCTTGGCGGCGGGCGACAGGGCGTCGGAGGGCGTGTGCTCGAGGATGTCGGCCCACTGCCAGCGGAGGGGGAGGAGGGTGACGTGGAGCAGCACGAGGGGCGCGGGCTCCTTCTTGAGGGGCGGGTTGAAGCGGGTGGGCGTCTTGCGGGCCTTGGCGCCGGCGGTGGTGTACTGGCCGGACACGGTGGGGCTGCCGAGGCGGGAGATGGCGGGCACGTGGGCGCGCTTGGCGGAGCGCGGGGAGTAGGAGCCCGTCACGGAAGGGGCGGGCGAGGAGTACTGCAGGGCCCGAACGTCCGAGGGGGAGCGGAAGGGCATGCGGTTTGTGCCGCGGATGGTGGGGACGAACTCCTCCTTGTCGTAGTAGGACATGTCGGACATGGACACGTCGTCGGGGATGTGAGAGGAGCGCTTGTAGGAGCGGTTGCTCCTCTCGTCCTTGTGGTCTTCGACGTGGCCGTCGAAGGAGCCCAGCGAGCTGCGCGGGCTGCGGTCGCTGAAGACGTCCGAGTCGCCGTGCTGGGAGGAGCTATCGGCGGCGTCGTCGGCGGCGTGGACGGCGGCGGGGCGGAATTCGCTTCCGCGACGACTGGCTCGGGGTTGAGTGTTGTAGGATTCGCGGCGGCTGGCCCGCGACTCGGTCTTGTACGATTCGCGGCGGCTCGCGCGTGATTCGGCGTTGTAGGACTCGCGGCGGGATTCTCCGGAGCGGACATCGTAGTGCAGCTCGGTCCCGTGGTTGGTAGACCCGGTAGAGTCCTGGCGGGAGTGTGACCTGTTCCTGAAGGTCTCCATGGTCTGGGCCTCGAGGCGCTCGAGGACCTCCTTGGCGGCGGCCTGGATGAGGGCCTCGGTGCGGCCGGAGGCGCGGCGGAGAGAGGAGGAAGAGCGGCTGGCGTCCTGCACGGCGGCAGGCTCCTCGTGGCTCTCGGTTGCTTCGTCGGCGGTGGGTGTGATTTCAGCCGCCGGCTGGAGTGATCTTCCTCGCTCGCCCTCTTCTTCAATCTCGACCTCAGGCTCGGGGTCTGGCTCCGCCGCCTCCGCTGTCTCGACCTCGGGCTCTGGCTCCGCCGCCTCCGCCGTCTCGACTTCGGCCTCAGGTTCCGCTGCAGCGGCCGTCTCGGCCTCGGTCTCGGGGTGAGGTGGATTTTCCGCCTCGGGTTCGTCGGACGCTTCCGGAGCTAGCTCCTCCTCCGCCTTCTCCTCGTCCTCAGCCACCTCCTCGGGAGACTGATCCTGGGACGGTGGCTCGGACTCGGCCTGAGGAGGCTCTTCCTCCTCGGCCTCGAGCGCGGGCTCGGACTCGGGCACGGGCTCCTCTGGCTCGGAACCGTCCGCGGCCGCTAGCTCGGAACACTGTTCCGCGAGATCCCCGTCCGATCTGGCGTCCGCGTCGTCGGCCTCGTCTGGTGCCGTGTCATTGGTGGCCTCGTCGGCAGCCGGCACGTCGTCTTGTGCTGGGACGACCTCGGCTTCTGGTTCTGCTTCTGCTTCTGGCTCTGGTTCTGCTTCTGCTTCAGCCTCTGCTTCAGCTTCCGCGTCGTCTTCCTTGTCGTCGGCGGTGTCTGCCGAGTCTGCGGCCGGGTCCGTCTCCTCGGATGGGGCATCCGCAGCTTCGGCGGCAGGCTCAGAAGCAGGTTCGGGGCCCGCCTCGGCCGCGGCCTCTTCTTCCGCGGCGGTAGGCGTCTCTTCCTTGTCGGCCTCGACCGCCGGGACCTTCTCCTCCTCCTCGACCTCGGGCTCGGCGGCGCGGGGCACGTCGCTCTTGTCGTCGTCGTCGGCCATGGCTTGGGGTTCGGCGACCTCGTGCGCTGGGGTGCTCACGCAGGACGGGTCGACATGGATCTCGAAGTCGAGGTCCTCGGGATTGGGCCCGGATGGCGGCATCTGTCGTCGGAGAGGGCCGGTGACGACGCGGAGAGATGGAGAAAGAGAAAGAGAGGAGTTCAAGATGGGAAAGAACAAGAGCAATAAAGAAAAGCGGGCTTCTGAGCGGGTGGATTGTTGGGACGACCCTGTTTCTCTTGTCTCTGGCGGATGATGGGGGAAAGCTGGCACGAGGAATGAGGATCCCCCCCGATGGGTTGGAGATGATGTGTTTATGCTCGGCTCGGGACGGACGGGTCGAGGGGAGCAACCCAAGGGTCTGGGAGGCAGTGGAATGCTGAGATGGATCGTACTTTTTTGCTTTGGTGTATGCGTTTGTGTGTGTCTGGATAGACAAGAGAGTATGGGAGGGAGTAAGTAAACAAAGACGAAAAGGCGGGATGGTGATTCCAGAGGAGGGCCAAGATGTAAAAGCAAAGCTAAAAAAGACAAGGAGTACCTTGAAGCTCTTGGGCTGATTTGACGTGTGCTTCGTTGTCTCGAAGTGGTTGGTCGAGCGGCCCCGGACGGTGGGTTTTTCTTCCCTTTTTTTGGCGTCTTTTTACCCAAGAGAAGAAGAGAGAGGAAGAAAGAGAGAGAGAGAGAGAGAGAGAGAGCCTTTGGGCAGCGAGCGGTGAGGCAAAGCTGATGTGTCGCTGCGTCTCCCCCGCGTCCTGCTCTGCTCTGCTCTGCTCTATCTGTACGGATACATGCAATGCAATGCACTGACAGGTGACGGGAGTGGCTGGAAACCCCAGAAGAGGTGTGCCCCCGGTCTGTTTACTCGCGTTGCCGGGCCAACATTCGGGGTGATGATGATGGTGATGGGTGGTGGTGGTGGCGGCGGTGGGGGGGTGGAGGCCCAGTAACAGACGGATACGGATACCTGGCGGTGGTCGATCCCCTGTTGCCGTCACCCGCTTGCCCAACCTCCCGCCGTCGGTGGGCGGGAAGTGAGGCGGTTTCCGCCTAATTGTTCTCTGTTTGTCCTCTAATCTCTTGGATCTGTTTGGACCGGCTAAAAAAATAGATAAGTATGGTGCTATATTAGCTAAACCTACTAACTTATAGCCTAAAGTTAGACCGTGTTACTTGAGCCTTTTAGCTTAGACGTTTTTTATTTTTTTTTAAGAAATTTATTAGTTAAAAAATTAAATTTCTTAATTAGATAGGATTTAGTATAAAGTATTTATTAGTTTTACTAAGGGATTAG
>MU846643.1:0-12905 GCA_030867225.1 Colletotrichum caudatum | reverse complement strand
CCCCTGCCTTCAGCGTCTCTACTTCTTTTTTACAGGGCATTGTAACGAACTCTACTATAGTTTATCGTGTTTTTTAGGATAGGGTTTTCTATGTCAAGGCCAAACTGTGGTACAGAGGAACCTAGTATTTATTTTGATCATCAGGTAAGGTCGACACGCTACTGTTCTTTTAAATAACGTCCGAGGCGCTTCCAACAATGTCACAGTCAATGCTTGGACGCACAACCGACGACGAATTCCATGTCTCTCCCGTCTACAGAACTACGGGGTCATTGTCTTCACAGATTGCAACTTGTACCTTCGATTAATACACATATCATCATATAAAAGGGTAAGGAACAAATGGCCCTCAAGGAATAACGTACGCTTCGCCTGGTGAACCTCATTTTACGGCACCATGGGTTACTAAGACCATGCCACTATCCCCACCACACGACACGCCATGCCTTCACCGTTCACAGCAGGGTCCAATCAAGGTAAAAATGGCGCTGCCGATAGGCATGGTGCAGGGCACTTTCAACACCGTGCATAAATCTAGGGGGTTGGTTTTCAAGCTTTGCTAGCCGCCAACTATTGAACTAGAAATATCTTGCCATTGCACTACTAGCACACCCATCGCCCAGGCTAGGAACTCAATACCAGGCCAGTAGGGTGGGGTCAGGCACGTATGAAAACACCAATTATATATACAATAGTGTCAGGCGATCACAGGTCCCCACCCCATCCATGCGTTGGCAGTGGTAGTAGTGCTAGAGGAGGGCGTCTTAAAGACCACAGCGTGGAATCGAACCTCCCTTATCACTAAGCTAACTGACACCAAGGCAAAGAATGTATGTCATCTGCTGCTTTATGCCCCATCTCAGGCAACACACAATCTGTAGTTCAGTTCAAAATATGACGCTACCGTTCTCAGATAGAGTTTTGGGAATCGTTATCAAGGTAGTAACCTCCAGGAGAGGAAGCCCAGCGTAGTAATACTTGGGAAGAAGTCCAGTTTGGAGGCCTGTTTGGCTTTGGTTGTCATTCCGGAGGTTCATGGTAATTTTGGGACAAGGTTAGTGTTAAACTACGCAATGGGTTGACGTGGTAATTGAATATGTAACCGAACACAAGCGACTCATATCAATCAATCTTAACGTAACGGAGAAACACCAAACCCAGTTTCCCTAACCAAAGGCCGCCAGCTGGAGGCCAGCTACTAGATATAGATAGCAATAAAAGCGGTAATAACATACAGACATAAAACAAACTATGTTTTAGTTAATTTCTCCTATTACAAAGTCACACGTGTTCTGCCATTACCAACCTGCTAGTAAGTGTAGTTTTGTTAATATTCAATAATAATGCCGTCAAGGGAAGTGTTCACGGTACAGGCTTATAGGCATGGGTCGGCATACTAAGATGGATCAAACGATTCCCATAGATATTGAGCCTCGCAGAATCTACTTCTGTACATCATAATAGATGGACGGCAGAACTCAAGAGCCTTATAAGATCACCATAAGCAAGATATAGTCTTCCAGTAAAAAGAGTCGGTATAATATGAAGGACACATCGATACCGGAAATCAATGTACATAGACATCTCATCGCTGAGACTGGAAGTAAGGCTGTACCAGAAACGGGGTCTAGATTATGCAGCCAGAGACAATCACCAGATAAGGCAAATCGACTGTCTAAAGTGGAATTGGGCGGGGTGGGATCTGAACTGCTTGCCCAGTTCGTCTTACAACAGGGGTATCTCAGGAGATTCTCGTTCTTGATTATGTCCGTAGCAAAGGTGTGGCAAATGCACAGGGACTATTTAGGTAATATAGACTTACTTTATAGTAAATGTACTAATTAAATAGTAGGAATTTCACAAATAGTTCTCCCTTTGGCAGCAAATTAATTTCCTTTGGGGAGGTCAACTTATGTAAGTAAATCGATTCCTCTCGGCAGCGAATCGTCGGTAGCGAATCGTCGGCAGCGAATCGATTCCCCTTATCAAATGTTTCATTCCACTCATTACCACCACTAAAGCTCCAAAGCTCTTAATTATAATGTCTTGTGGTAATAGATTATGGAGATCTTTTAGGAGCATAGGGATCGGCTTAGAATGACGCTGCTTAATTAAAATATTGATCGCTTTTCTCTCTGTAGAGACCTGGGTAGCGGCGAGGAATACCAACAGACATGGACCGAATTATGGAAAACACATTCCTAGCTGTGGATGATACATATCAAACCATCAAGTTTCAACTTACCTTATGGCCTGATTAACCCTCCGAGTGAACAGACCATTCATAACGGAAATGTATGGAGACGGCTTAATGCACGTAAACCCAGGGTGTATCAGGCTACGTGGTTAATATAGAGTTAAGCTAACATATAGGACCCAAAAGTCACTTTTATTATCCATGTTAGAAACACCAATCCGACTACCATAGGATAGAGGGATAGTGTACAGTAACTATAGGCAACAGTCGCGCCAGATCATCCGGGACCATCGCAATGAGCGACAGGAATGCCAGAGTCCCCGTCGTCTAGAGAACGGCGGGGCACGGAGACCAGTTTTCAACGAGTCCTTGAAACTCAAGATTCTGCAAAGGGGGATCTGGGCGATTTTGGGTTGCTTTATGCAGATCAGGCCAGGCGAGATATTGCGAATTCAAGCCTAGGCTCCGGCTCCAACATATAAACTAGAGGAATTAGCTGTTCATAGACAATTCCTGTCTTAGTTAAACTAACAGTGTTAAGCACCTCTAAATCTATCTAACCTTTAGGCTAATGTCTATATAGGTATAAGCACACCTTGACAGGAGTTATAGTAGTTAATAGGAGTTATAGTGGTTGTAGCAGTTACAGCAGTTATAGCAGTTACAGCAGTTATAGCAGTTACAGCAGTTAATAGCAGTTACAGATTAAGCAGGCAGCTGCATTACGCATAATTAGCATTAACGCAATTACAAAGCTAGTTGCAAGGGACACGCACCGTGGGTGATGATTATCATTTGCTAAAATAACACTCTGCTTCTCTGTGTTTGCTTTAATAAGTTGTAAGAGCGCAGGCATTCTCGTAATAGCTCCTATCTAAAACTTTACCAGGCCCAAGTCAAGAGCTTCCGATATCAATCATTTTCCCGACGACTTTTTGACTTCTACTGTGGTGCTTTCTGTCTAAAGCTTGTTTGAACTGGATTAGTTAACGAGGACTCTTGCATGGCAATTGACTGTTAGGCCCCGCTTTCGAATGGCCGAATGGAACCGTGTGCAGGGGCAACTTGAAGTTAACCACTCTCCCCCCCCTATACATTAGGCAATAAATGTTTTAATCTGCCCTTGTAGCCCGTTCATTGTTCTATCTTGACTAAGATTAAAAAGACTTTTAACCAGGACCGAAGACCAATTTATGGATTCGCACTGTGAAAGGTCAGTCCGCCTGCTAACGTAATTCGCCAGTGGCAACGTGCAGATACGGCCTTCACCCCCGGTTGGCAATGGCCGCTGCTAAGGAACGAGCCGAATGAGGAACATGCTGGCCTCAAGGTTTTTGATGGCTTCCCCCTGTTGCTTTGTTCTTTATTCCCGTTAATAGTTTGTTCAACCATTGAAAACAGTTACACTAACCTTTTAAAAGGACAGAAAGCTGGCTACTTTCTGTATGTGCTAATGGAGCATTAGGAAGCAAGTTTTTGAGTATTTTGGCGGTGTAATGTCATGAGTTGGAGCATACAGCAGGAAGAGTCAGACTGGCTCAATTCTATGAAAGGAAAGTTGTGAAAGCGAGGCCACTGTATATAGCAGAATAACGTGAGTAGTAATGCATGTGATAGACGTGATATAGCACATGCCAGAGCTGTTCCGAGTTGCTAGTGATGTCATCATGAAGCTATCGTGACATACAACAAGTGTCAATAGTGTATGTCTCTTTACCAGCAGGCTGGCCATGAATAGAACAAAACAATTACCTGCTAGTCCCATAATGATAAGTGACTAGTAGTTGCTTTTTTGTCACCCTGTAATAGCTGCTACCTTTGGGTTGTTTCCTTGGAGACGATGGCCTAACAAAAGCTATACATCTGTGAGCTGTAGTGGTGTCCGGAAGGTGAGCTACCCGGCAGTTCCGGCAGAATTGGGTGGGTTGCCGGACTCAGTGTCACGGTTGTTCCGGACCTAATAGTGCTGCTCATATTCTAACACAGGAAACTTTGCGAGAAGTGCCCAAAGCCATATCCATACCCGTAATGCAGCCTTCCCTCCGTTTTATCAGTTACATTTTGGAGCTGTTGGCCTCTAAGCGTGCGCTGCCACCTATATGGCATTCCATCTTATCCTTTTTGCTCTTGGAGTTCTTTAGCTTCACGCACCAACATTACTGCTATACTGGTTGCTTCAAATGAGCCTCCAAGGCATTTGCGGTTGATATGCTTACAGAGGCTGCTCAAATGCCGTACAGCAGTAGTCATTGGCTCATCAGAGTCACGGACAAGCAAATGCACTGGCTGCGGGACAATGAAGAGAGAAGCAACAGGAATGCGGCTAGACAGTAAGAAACTGCGCGACAGCATATACAGATCAAGAAAGGTACAATGCACAGATAGACTGGCAGCAAAGACTGGAAGCAGAAGCGCAGAAAGAAGGTCAAAGAAGTGGTTTACCACAAGCTACTGACTCAATCCGATCCACAATTTGTGCGATGCTAACTTGTCGAAGCGGGAGCTGATCTTTAGCCTCTGTAGGAGTGCTACGATAGGAGGTACAGTTTTCTATGCTACTGCAATCCTAGAGTAACAGTTCCCCTCAAGCTCGAGGTTTCCGTGAAGAGTATCTCAACATGCACCTCCTCTACCATTACCTCAAGTTACTTAAAGAATTGCTGCTATTCTAGGATCCATTGAGCTTGGTCCTGTCGTTTTCGACCCAGCGACGGGAACTTCAAGGGGCGCAATTCTTGCGTCAGAACCTTCATC
This sequence comes from Colletotrichum caudatum, assembly GCA_030867225.1. Lineage (NCBI taxonomy): Eukaryota > Fungi > Ascomycota > Sordariomycetes > Glomerellales > Glomerellaceae > Colletotrichum > Colletotrichum caudatum. The sequence continues at coordinate 7,954 of MU846643.1, read as the reverse complement.
ATCAACAAACAATGCCACGTAATACCTACAATCAAACTCGAATACGGATCAGAGCACCAGTAGCTACTGTTGTTTTCCGTCTGTCCTTCTCTGCCTCTTTCTTTACGACGGTGAAGTTTGTGCCTCGGATGCAGCACCAGTCGCTTCCACGTACGTCCTTCTGGCTGAGGCTGTGTGGTGCACGCCTGTCGGTCTGTACCGCGACACAAGGCCTTGGGAATGGCTCGTATATGTAAGTATTTTGAATTTGCCTCGGCTGTTCTAGGTCTGTGATGGCGTGACAATAGGCATCTTCAGTACATGTGTCTTATACCACGGCCAGAAGACATTTGCCGCCCATGCGTTGATCTCGCGAAGACCCTCGATGGCCTGGAACGTGCCCAATGGCGTCGACGTCTTGCCAAACTCGGTCTCGGTCCAAAGGGTCTGTCACACGGAAAGTTAGAGAAAGTAGAAATAGATGCTTCTTGACCAGTGAGCTACTCACCGTCTTGCCATTCGTGTACGTGGTCGCTACGAAACACCACCTGTGACCATGGACGACTATGCCTGGGAGAAATGGCAACTCCTCGAGAGCATCCGGTCCGGCCTTGTCGAGAAGAAACTTCCACTGCCCCGTCTGCCAAATGCCCATTTGTAGTGCAGCCTTCTGCGTGTGGCCGTCATCACGTTTTGTCTCGATGCTAGCGGCGACGGGGCGGCTGGCGATTGGAATAAACTCGGTGTGGTTGGCTGCGGCGTCGTGCCATGCACGCCTGAGCCCCAGCAAGGTTGATTCGGCCTGTATGCCGTCTACTGGATCGTTTCGTGGCTCGAGGGCGAGGACGTAGTCCACCTTCTTCCCAGGTATGTTGTCGATCCGGTAGCCAGGGACGATTCTAGCCGAGGTACTGATTGTCACGGAATGCCTTGGTCAATATACGTACGGATAGAGGGCTGGCTGTCTTGGGACACAAACATACCAGGGCACGAGACCAACAAGACTATTAGTACGTATGCTCCCTATGGCTGCCATGAGAAGCGGTGTGTGAACGAGGTTATTCCATCCCGCCTCGTCCATTTCCATGTTAAAACAGGATCTAGCATATGCGACCATATCAAGGATACCATCCAACGTATAGGTGCTTGAGCAGCTCGAGCAATCGCCGGGGCAGTCTTTTGTGGTGCATGTCTTGTATACGGTAGGGTCAAAGGATAGAAACGGTGGGTATGTCTCTTGCAGGCGGGAGATTTCGGGCTGCGCATTCAATCGTTAGTCAGCTTTTGCAATTCTAATCATGTTAGGGCGCTGCGCCGGTGCTGATGACGGGCGGGGGGGTGGTTTGCATGGCCGTTGAGTGAAAACATACTTCAAAGCATACAGGGACAACGCCAAGTGGTTTGCCGATGCGCTCCATCTTGGTCACAAACCTGACGAGGGCAACCGGCATGTCTGGATCGGATGTATCCACGAGCTTCTTGGAAATACCCTTGGGTTGGATCGCAAGAACAGAAAACATCTTGCTCGGGGATGACTGTCCCGACGCCAGACTCGACGTGTCTTCATGGGAGCTCGATGTTGTACTGGCTGCCGAAGCAGCGGGGTAAAACCTTGTCGTCGGTTGCGGCAGATGTGAAGGGTGGTGCTGTTGGCGTCTTTCTTGACGAGGCGTCTCTTCGGTTTCGTGTTCCTCAGCCGAGTGGCTCGAATGGCTGGAGTGGGATCGGTTTGTTTTGCGTCGCTTATGCGACTTGGGCGTTGCTGGGGACATGGTATCGGGAGGCGACGGGAGTCTTGATGCGGAGGCCGGGCGGTGATGACGACTGTGGCCTCGGCCATCTTCCTCGTCGTCGTCTTCGGATTGCGGCCGGTTTCGCTTGGCTGAGCGTGAGTCGGCAGAAGGTTTGGGTGCGGCGCATGGAGGGTGATCAGGGAGGTGCAACAGCCAGTCGGAGACGCGATCAAGTGCTTGCATCACGACGGCCGGCGGTGGATGCGCACTTGATTGATGATGGGGTCGGTCTGAGTGAAGAAGCAGGAAGCGGGGTATGGTAGGGGTATTGTTAATGACAAGACGCGACTTGACGGAGGGTGTGATGGTCGTCAAACCAAACCTTGGACTACCTGCGTCGACATGACAACCGGATGTTGCCGAATTGTAGATTATCTTATCAAGCATGAACCGCGCCACATGGTCAGCCACACAAGCCACGATAGCCACAGCAGCCCCCACACTAATCCGTGCGCCACCCTTTCTAGCTGTTAGGGTACTGTATATACTGCTTAGATACAAAAGCCTATTGCAAGGTGCAACAGGATTATTTATTGAAGCAGAGGAACATTCTGCAGTGTGGGGGGGGAAAACCCCAATTGGTTGGGTGGGTATTTCTCAAAAAACCTTTGGGGCTTGCGGTGATCGGAAACGTACAGCACAGCAACAAAACTCGATGGTTTACATGTCACACACAGTGTGTGTCCTGGATTGGGAAATTGGCATCTGCAGCAAGTTTGCAAATATTCCTGATTACGCAGACTAATGCTGGCGATACTGTAGTTGGTACACAGAGTCCAGCGCATCCAATCGTCTTGATCAGTCGAAAACTGTATCATGGTGGCACCAAGAGGTATATGATAATTAATTGAAAAGCGTGTTGCTGCGATGGCTTCATTTTTTGGGTGGCCGAGCATTGGCATTCGCGTTAGTTTTTTTGTCAGCTACTGGGATGCCCGGGGGTGTTTATTTCTGCTCCATCCACAGCCCATCTTATGGAATACCGGTACGTACTTCTACCCAGGTGGAATAGAGTGCACGGGCTATGGGAGTAATGGCCGAGAAAGTACTCCGTACTCTGTACGGATACGAATGCAGGTACTCCGTACCGTCTACGGCAGCCACAGGGACTTGCAACTTGGTTATAAGCAGCTTGCGCGTATTGTTGCTACCTTGCGACCGAGGAAACATCCGGTGCAGTCAGGGCAGTAGCAAATTTGTTTGCCCGACCGCGGTGCGCGAGGCGACGTTCGAGGGACGAGGGGAGAGTAAGCTTCTTGAGCTGTAGGAAGAATGTTTAACCATGGTTGGCGTAGTTATCGAAGCGGATGAGGGAGAGAAGTTGGAGGCGGTCAATTCCCCAAGCGCGCGAGACCTTGGCCATCTTTTATTTTAGCTGAGAAGTAGATGGGCAAGCGGGTGCCAAAAAAGCCGCACTCAGTAAAGTTGCCTCGAGGTGAGCTGTACCTTAGGGATCTACAATATGTTAGGGACAAAAATGACCACAGACTAGCCACATACCCCAAGTTATAGCGTATTGGTACTTAAGTTAACCACTGTAATTTGTGAGTGCGGCTTTTTTTGGCACCCGCCTGATGGGGTAACTGCGGTGCGGTGCGAGGGTGATGTTAATGGATTGAAATTCCGGCACATCTTGACAGTCTTGACTAAGCATCTCAAAGGGTATGGCGTGGCGTGGCAGGTCTTCCTTACATTGTGGTGCGTACAACACCAGATTTTCGGTTGTTAAGTGGCTTTTCCCCCCTAGGGATGTATGGGCAGGGGGAGGGGTTGTGGCGAAATCCTGCCATATCTCGCGTGACCTGATTGCGCTGGTCACGCAAGCGCTTGCTTGTGCTTGCTTCCTCCCCACCTTCCCAGGCAGGGTGGCAGGCAGTTCGGATCTGCTCTTTCTGCTTCGTACTCCGTACTTGAAACCGGATTTCCTCCGAAATAGTCACGCGTGAGCTCGCCTCCTTCCTGCAGATGGTTTGTGTCTGCCCTCTCTTTCTGCCTCTGGATGCTTCTTCTTCCTCATTACACCCAAGCCAAACCAACCCAACCTGTCCATATCCTCATCGCTATGGCAGTTGCGTGGCACGGGGATCGAGTGCGCCACGAAGGTTTCCCAGCCAACCAATATTGCCCCCCGCGCCAGAAATCAGTACAACAGAAATTCTGTTCCATTTCTCCAAACCCAACACCACACCGGCACCATACATCGCGTATTCTCTTTAACCGACGAGACGACCTCACCTGAGTGCATTCATCGCTGTCGGTATGTCAGCTCACGGCCGGGTCATCAATTGGCTTGTCACTCTCCCGACCGTCCCTCATCCCGGCGATTCCCCTGATTTTCCACAATCGCGCAAACGCGGTCCCTCGGGCGAATTCGCAAACCCAGCGACAGACCCTCCCAAACGGCGCCGCATCGCCTACGGCCCCAGCCTGACGCCCCCATCGTCTTGTGCCGGGCTTGATACGCATCGGAAACCTGACATGGCAGATAATATCCGTACACCACAAAAGAGGCGACTCATGGCTGACGAGGATGCAACAGCCTCCGATTGCCCCCGGCGACCCCAGATCAAATGCAAGCAGCGTTACTAGTAGCTCCATCTCTCAGCGCTCGTCTCGGTTAGTAACAAAACAGTTTGGAGCCCTTGAGCTTTCTCAGGCCCCCAACCTTGAGTGGGGAGAGGATGAAGAGGATAAAGCAGCCAACGGGTGCATAATTGTCATCACATGTTTTTAGGATTATTTGAAACCTGTCCTGCTAGCAGCAATCCAAATCTACCCCACTACAGACTGTGTGAACAGAAACTCGGATGGCGACCTGATGCCGTCATCAGTCCCGTCGCGCTGCAGTGTGGAAGGTGCGGACTGTGCCGACGAAGAGCGTCTGTGTGCTACCAATTGATTCTTCTTCTGTTCCATCTACGCGGCTTTGATTTCGCGTAGCGTGATTGCCCATTCATGCACGCCATCTGCAGCCACCACGCCTATGCACGCATGCCTAATTGATTAAACCAATAAACAAGGTTTAGGATCCGGTCAAACTGGCTGGTTGGATGGCGTGCGATTCCAATGATTCCCTCGTCGGACGTTGGCGCATTGGACGAACGAAAACCTAAACCTTCTCTTTCGATTCTCCACAGGCTGCGGATCCATATCTAAACTCTAATCCAACAACAAGTTACAGGTGTTACCTCTAGCAGAGCTCTGCTTCAGTGGCCGCCTTTGCAGTCTCTGGACATGACGGATGAGCCGGCAGACATAGTGAGCCAAATCAGCGCGCGTGGGGTGTCAGTGTCTGGGTCGGAATTGAGGCCCTGCTGGGTTATGTCATTATTGCGCCGTGTAATCGCGTCGCGTCGCGTCGTCGGGCTGCGTTGGTCACGTAGTAGTGAGGCCCTGTTGGGTTATGTCATCGTCACATTTGTTTCCACGCACGGACACTGGACCATTACGTACAGTCAGTTACATAACAAAGGTCTGGGCTCACCCCGCCAGTGGTGGGAAATTAGTGGCTGAGCCCAGACTGTCATTCCCAAGCTGGAAATCAGGACTGCTCGTCCTCCCATCATCACCACCACAAACATGTCACGGAGAGGACGCACATCTTGAGTCCATCTACATCATGCAATCCAAAGAACTGAGGAGCTGGGGTTTTTTTTTCTCTTCCCAAAATATGAATGCGCCATGGTGAACGCCAGGCCTAATGCTACATGATGCCTGCTGAAGCAGAAGGCGACGTCAATCTCGGCGTGCAGGAAGGGCTGATCAGATCCCATCTTGAGACCAGCAGACCGACGACACCCTCACACTTCAGGAAAGCGTCTTTTTCTTTTTCTTTTTCTTTTTCTTTCTTTTTTTGTGCACATAAACTGTGTTGATGCCGCCAGAACGAGCCACCCATCGCCGCATCCTACAAGGAGTGTGTGGCTGGCCAGACCACACACACCCCACCTTGAGGTCTCACGGCTGGTGCTGCTGTTCTGATCTACGACACCGAGGAAACAAGAATACAGGAAACCAAGAAAGGAAAAATTCACCCCGAGTCGCACCAGATCTCCCTTGTACACACCTGCCATGATGTTGTCGGTTCCTGAACCCGCCAGTGCAGGTCAGAGGTTATGTAACCAAGGGTACAGATAGGCACACCCCATAGCCATTCAGGTAGCAAAGAGATCATCCACATTCCACACCACGATAGTTCACCCCACGGTGTGCCGATGCGTGTGACAGGCAGTATTCACGGCTTTGCGACCGCCGTTAACAACGTCAAAACCGGAAAATGGTCCAAAGAGGAAGGTTTTGAGGGCGTCACCCATCTGGTTAAGAAGCAACCCAACGCCCATCAAATCCTCCGCGACTACGTCAATAAACTCCAAAATGCGACCGCCGGAAAGGAGCAATCCCTAGAGGATTGGGTCGCCAATGATCTCAAGGGAGAACCCCTCGAAAACATGGACAATTCCCCGTCTGTCCAAGTTTCTAACAACAAGCACAAGAGAAAGATGTCCGCCGCCGTCAGACAATAGAACAACAAGCTTTTCCCTGCCAAAAGAGTTCTGTCGGCCACTGCCAAGTACGGCCACCAGACAAGACGATGCATGCTGGAGCCAGAGCCCCACGCAGCACCCGGTTTCCTGGACCCACGAGGTGGACAGTTCCGCTGATGGTGCCTTACTATGTACTGGCACATAGCCCCCACAGGGTACGAACCACACAGGTACTGGTGACCGTGCCAAACTGGTAGCACAACCGGTTCAAGGTCCAACCAAGTCTTTTTTTTTTTAACGCCACCAGCCTCGACGCACCAGGATCAAGACGAAAAGAGGACGCCAAACGACACTACCTCTACCCCTACAGCCCACCCACCCCTCTTCAACCTCTCACCCCTACATGACGATGCCATGAACAGGCAACTGGAACGAGCTAGACAATTACTACGATTCCTTCGAGATTACCCTTGACACCACCACGCCTAACTCATTCCAAGCGACGTTAAAGAAACCGCTGAATCGCTACTACGCGACGCGGACGTCTCCCTCGACTACCGCGACGGGCCTCTGGAAGAGACCTTTCCCACGGATGACCACGAACACTGCCTCAGCCCTTTGGAGAGCTTCCACGTGGCTGGCCAGACCACGGTTCACAAGACGCGGACACTCTTGGGCTTTGAGTAGTGTGTTGTGGCACCCGACGGACGGCGGTGCGGGGTTGGTGATGAGGCGGACCTTGACGGAAAGGTCTTGCAATCGGCGCGAACAACACGGTGATGTTGGAAGTGTGATGTGGCACACCTGCGAGCCTGATAGTGGCAAGCAAGTCAATTGCACTCTTCAGCGTCTTTGCGGCGCGTGCCTATTCTTACTACTCCGTATAGGTCCAGAGATGGAAGAACAGGTTAGCTCTTCCTCCACAGCGAACTACCTGAGATACAGAACCAGCAACACGAACCCAATTCCAACGGATGATGGTAACAAAGCTCTTGCCCCTACCTGTTCATAACAACACACAGGACTGCATGAGCAGCTAGAGTGATGCTGGGGATAGCTGCATATTTGCAGGGGCAGGGGCGGAAGCAACCTTGGCGCCAGCACCTACAGGCATGTGATGTGTAAATGCAAAATGGCATTTACGCCCTACTGAAATACTTTATGTGATGAGAGCAAAAGTGACGATCTCCCCACTGTACATCGTCATGTTCATTTTGCGCACGGATGCTCCTTACACCTGAACGCCAATGGAACTGAAAAGATCACTACCTGTAACCTGCGCCGCGCCTACAGGTTGTGACTCTAGCTGCAGCCCCAGACCTCCCCTGCATGGCGATGACTTCGGCGCCCACGCTTAAGCCATTGACTTGCTTGGCCAGCTCCTCTCTGCCACCACCGCCTCCTTAGCTTTTGTGCTGCCTGTACCAACTAGGCTTAAAAATAACCGGTCCATGGATATCCACGGTTATCCATTTAAACGGTTTGGATTTTTAGGGAAAACCATAAAGTAGATATTATAGTTTATAGATATTATAGAATTTTTTTTTTAGGTATAGATATAAAGAATGTCTAAATCTATTTAATAAGATAAGAATAGATATTAGAAATATTTAAATCTATTTTATAAGATAAAAATAGATTTTTAATAAACCTATTTTAAAAATATTATAAAGATATTATAAGTATATAAGATAAGTA
>MU846642.1:0-12917 GCA_030867225.1 Colletotrichum caudatum | reverse complement strand
AAAGACACGAGGGCCATCCCTCCTCCCCCTTCCTGGAGCAGAGAGGTAAGCGACGTGGTGAGGGCCAACAGCGCCCCCGTCCACGGTGTCAGACGGCGGCGTGGGCTGACGGCTTGACTCTCGTAGGCCCGCATCATGCAGCCCCCTCCGCTTGATACGAGAAACAGGATCATCAAGGGGCCGCCCGTACGTAGGGATCGTTTTTTTTTTTTTTTTTTTTTTTGCTTTCCCCTTCATTTCATTGTGGCAAGCCATGTGGTAATGGCGGATACGAGGCATCGTCCACCCCTCGGGGCTGGTGCGCAAGTACAAGCAAGGGTCGTCGGTCTCCGAGAAAGGCACAAAAGGCAGGATTTCCTTAAACTCGCACACGGCATCTAGAGAGCAAACCGCGACGAAACAGAGAGAGGATTTGAGTGTCCACAGAGCAAACCCAGAGGGGAGGGAGCATTGGGCATCGCCAAGCTCGTTGGTGTGAGCCGGGCAGAGTCCCCTGATTTGGAAATCAATGGCCAACATCCATCCATCCACCTCCTCCTTTGCCAATTTCCTGCTTTGCGCCCTTCCTCTCTGCGTCTCTGGTCCTCCACAGCCCTGCGAAGCCACGTCTCTTTCGTCATTGCTTATTTCTGCATGATAGCGCGCCCGGGCGGCGGCCGGCTCTAGAGACTCCGCTGCCATTGTTAACCTGCGGGCCGTAAGCCGCGGGGGGGGGGGGGGGGGGGGGGCGGGCACCCCACGTCTCACCCACCGGTTCCCCCCGTCGAGCGAGCGAGTAGGACCGTCTACCGCGCCTGATGCACGCATGTCTCGGGAATGCGAGAGCGGGCGATCCCAGCACGAGCTGGTACTACTATTCCCCTTACCCCAGCAATGCAGCTCTCGGTATTAGTCCCCCCCCCCCCCCCCCCTGTAGGACGTGTGGTGGGTACGGGAGGGCCTGTTTGAACCGGTCCTGTGCCCTTTCATTCCCCTCCCCCCTCCCCCAGGTTTGTTGTTTCTGTTGTGAATTTCAGCATAACATAGCAATTGCTCGTTTTGTTTATCGATTGTTTAAGCATCTTCGACCCGTCTCCCCACCACCTTGGGGCCTCGGGTCGGTCGGACCTCAGTGTGGGATTCAGTGTTGCGTCACAGGACGGTCGCGCTTGTCACGGTTGAAGGACAGCTTGTCACCGGCCTGTCGCCGGCACGGCGGAAACGTTGCACTGGCGTCAAGAAATCTATACATACAGTTGTGGCGTCAGAATTCTCATAGACAGTACCATTCTAGGCAACACCTTCGTGTCGCTCGCCCGCTCGCTGACGGGCGTCACTGCAGCGTGTTGGGATGGCAGGGCAGTCTTGTCCCTGTCCTGCGGCATCCAGCCATGTTGTCGCCCCAATGCCAAAACCAAAGTGTGAAACGGTCGGCCGGTCCCCTTCCAGAGTCGTTCGCAAGGGTCCAGCCCTCGGGCAAAGTATAGTGTCTGACCCCGATGACTGACATGACGGCCCATCCTAAGGGGATCGACGTGACCGGCACCCTCGGCAAGCTCCCCCCCATTATCCACATACATGGGAAAGCTGAAGCATCCTTCTCGAGGACCCTTCGCGGCGGGTCGTCTGGGCCTGCCTGTTCTGCCGCTGTTTGCTCGGACGATGATTAGTTACACAATTGGACGCGCGTGAGAGCGTGAGCCAGCTAGCCACGACGACGAGACGATGTTGAAAACGAGACCTTGTAGGATTATGGAACAGGCACTTCGGCTAGAAAGCCCTGCAAGGCATCACCGGATGGATGCTGCGGCGTACTCTTCGATACGCACACGTATACATACATGATGGATGCATGATCTGCCCTGATGATGGGATGGATATGTGTCGTTTCGTTTCGACTGAAGTCTCTGCATGACTGCATCCGATCAGTGCCTCCCCTCCCCTCCCGTCTCTTGTGGCTTCCGTGGTATTTCTCCCCACTTGGCAAGTTAGAGCAGGGGGGGTGTAGCATTGCGTGGAACGGTGTCCAAAGTGTTTCGACGTCTCTTGGAATTTCCCAGTGCGTTCCTGTAACTGTGTCGTAACTGTGAACTCAAGACGGTCATGGTCGGTGTCTGTCAAACCTGTCTTCCTCCTGTCAGAACTGGCGCTGGTGTCGAGCTGTCTTTTTTTTTTTTTTTTTCCTTCCGAGGGAAGCTGCTTGATTGGAGGGTTAGAAAGCGACGTCCGAGCGACAAATTTGACTGGCAGCGACCCGACAAGTTCGACATGGCCTGATCTGATGAAAGGGCGGTGGTGATGGTGAGATTCGCTACCAAATGTTAAGCGACGTAAGCCGGGGAGCTCGCCGGGGAGCTCGCCGGGGAGCTCGCCGGGCGGATAATGGAGTAGCTGCCGCCGCCATGGAAGTGCGGTTAGGAGTAGGTTCGAGCACCTGGCGATCGTCTTGGTTTGGGGCGATCGCAATCTGGTACGACGGCGAGCCTGCCGTGGGTAAAGAGCTGGACCACCATTAACCCATCATTCAAATGTGTGCACATGGTTGCGCCAGATTCAGCGCTGAAGCTCTGCGCCCGAGAAGGATGAGGCAGCCTTGAAAGAGTTTCTTCAGATTTTATTCTTTTAATGGTCCGCAATGGTGACTGAAGCCATCACCACGGCGGTGGGAATCAAGATCGCGACGTCGTATGTACCAATTACCGGCTGCATGAATCATCTCAACTCCAACTCGTGGGGGCAGCGAATGGCAATGGCAAGTGAGATAATGGCAGCATGCCGGCGGCACTTGAGCTGACGATCAACAACACGGACAACCCAGCCAAGTTTGCGAGGTAATCTGACCGCGACAACAGCTTTCTAGGAATAACAATATTGAGACGTCCTCATAGTAGTAGTAGTAGTAGTAGTAGAAGAAGAAGAAGAAAAAGAAGAAAGGGTTAAATTCATCAAAAGATAGAATAGGGAAGAAAGCAACGAAATGTGGACGCTAGCTTAGCTTCCACTCGGCAACAAGGCCTGCGACCACAAAAAGAAAAACTACGCATGATGAGTTTTGCGGCACATGAGGAGGTTATGCTATTACGGGCGAGAGAGCATCATCGGATCTCCCTCGTCAATGGAAACCTCGAGGCTGTCGGTCCATTCTTCACCTGGGAGGGGTTGCTGGATTTGAGATGAAATAATGAGCGCACGCGAAGGGCTACCTTCCACGAGTTGCGACATGTTTTCCGAGCGCACTCGCATTGCGGGTAGGAAGGCTGCATCATGCAGGAATCCCTGGGCAATGCTGAATTGGACAGCTTTGACCGCCGCCGTGCCGTATCGGGGGCCGGGGTTATTGAACGGCAGCGGAACGACGCAAGAGGCCGGAAATAGAAGACAGGAGTTGGTAGCGGCTCGCTAATCGGGTCATCCGGCGTGTTTAAGAAAGGTATTCGTAAACCGACCGGCAAGGGGAAGCCTGCCCGTCTGCCGGGGAGCGGCTCGTTTGGCTGGCTCCTTGTGTTCATGTCAAGCGAGCCTAGGATGTCTAGTGGAAACGGGAAGTCGGTTGCCAGGCCAGACCAGGCCAGGGCAGTCTTGGATCACCCACCAGGAGGTGCTTAAAGAATGGGTAACGTGCCGAGTCACCGTTTCCGCCGCTTACCTCGACTTTTCGGCCCCTTCATCCTATCAAGCCGCTGTCTGTGTCTGAGCGGCGGCATGCTCTCGCAATCTGGCACAAGCGCGCCGCCGGTGGGGAGCAAAGGCGAAGAGGGTGGAGGTGAGGTAACCGATTGTACGTTGTACGTTGGCACAACGAGTGTGTCTGTGAGTTGAGCGGCCTGGTGGGACAAGACGACCGGAGAATATACGCCACGTCCATGGCTCGTAGACTCTCGCTGGCTGTATGTACACTGTACGAGGCGGGAGAGACGTATATCGTCGAGCGGCGCCGAGACTGGCATGGAGATCCCTGTGTGAAGTACAGTGCAGTGCAGCCACGGAAACCCAGCAGCCCCTGCCAAACCCCAAACCGTGCCGGGCACTCCTTGAGCGGATCAGTGGATCCTGCGGTGGAGGGTAATAGTAAACTACTAGTTGATATTGCGACCTCGAGTTGATACCGTAGGTAGAAGGTAGGGGCCTAGCTTTGGAAGATTGATCAAGTCGGACAGCTCGCCAATCTCTCTCAAGCAGGAAAAGTAAACAAGATTTGCCTATCTCTGGCCCAACCAAGTTGCAGCCCGAGACCAGCCGGTTGGTTTACCCACCACAAGAGCCCGGCTCACAGTGGCGCGCGGTTGGTATGCATGCACGTACGCCATGTACGTCTTAGCCGCATGGCAGCCGGGAGCGAGATTATTAGGGGCGCACCAGCATGGCCGTATATAGCAAATACCACGACAAGGAGCTTATTCTAGTGGCCAATGGCTGCGGGTAAGCCATGCCGTTTTGTTTTCTTTCTCCCCATTTCAAATCATTTTGCTTTGTCCCAAGGTCGTTTCTTCTTTGTTGCAGTGGTGACATGTCGACTTTGATGCAACCATCAACGGCCCAAGATAGGAGAGTGAGAGTGAGACGGAGACGGAGAGAGACAGGCTGTGTGCGCGTTGACCGACCGAAAACAAGGTGGGCCCTTTGTTGTGAAGAGACAATGCATATTGCTTTTTACGCACCCGTCCCACCACGGGTCGAGTCCCTGAATGTATGAGTCTTGCGAGACCCGGGCATTTATCGGTCCTTGATATCCATCCAATCCAGCCTGAAGTGCAAAACATGACTCTTGTTGATCAAGTGAGCACAGCCAGGGCCGGTCTGTGGAGAAAGACCATCCTTGAAGATGGGGTCGATGAGGCGGCATGCGTGTATTTCAAGGAGACTTGGTGGCACTCGAGCAGTGGGCCGCGGTATGGCAACCTGCAATTAGCGGGCGGCGGTAGTGGTGTCGCCGGCGCCTGTCCATTCGGGGCCAGGCGGTGGCAAGCCAGACCCCATGACCAAAGGATGGAAGAAGCTTAGGGTGCCTGAGATTCGGCCCAGGCGAGGAGATTAGTTCTCGAAGGGACAGAATAGAAACAAGCCGAGTAAGGCAAGGTTGCTCAGTCCAAGGACATGTAGGTAGGTAAACCGGCACGACGCGTGGGAACGTGATGCGAATCACCTATGCGACCTCGAGAGGGGGGGGGGGGGGGGGGACCTCCTGGATGACGTACCTTGGCAGGTTCCATGTCGGAAAAAAGCATGAGCCCGGGCATACGTCAAAATCGCAGGCAAGACGTATCGATAGACGAGCAGGTTGGTCTTTTCCGTCATCGTGTTGTACTCGTATATGATCAAGTTGGATGTGAGGATTACGATACTGGTTGGCGGAAGGGTAGTAACCGTAGGTACTCCGTAGTAGGTAGGTGGATGGATGGATGCACGGTTCTCTGATGGACCCACTCTCGGCCGATGTTTATTATGTCAGCCCATGGCTGAGTAAGTTGCAGGAAGGCAAAGGCAGCCGCAGTCAGTTTCGTTACTGCACCGCACGAGACACCTACCTAGATACCTAGGTACTTACTGTAGGAACCCAAGGCGGGAAGGTAGGTACGAGGTTCCTGATTAGTTGCATCGTAGATACGGTACATACATACTTACGTAGGTAAGGTAGCTACGGATAGGTGGTCCCTTCCCTTCCCTTCCCTTTCCCTTACTCTCTCCCTCCCCTGCCCTCTTTCCCCCTTAGGCCAGGTACGTCTCCAAGGCGGTCCCTTCCCTGGAGTACCTGTATGTGTGTTTCCAAGGTTATCTAGGTCGGTCGGTACCTTAGGTACCTAGGTGCGAATACCTGTACAGCAGGCCCCATCGGCAACCTCCCACACTCCCGCATTTCCCAGCCCACCAGTCTACCTACACGTGCAATGCACTTACTGTATGTTGACTTCATCTCATCTTCTCCCCCTTCGGTGCAACCGTGACGATACACACCAACAGCTCACCAAACCAAACGACAGACACAGACAGGCACGTCTCCCCCCTCTCCATGCTTAGCTGTCGAGGTGCTGCGTTCCTTTCCCCGATGCAGGCGCTAACTACCTAGCTAGGTACCTTTAGCGTCTGGCCCCGTTCTCCAGGCTTGTCCCGTTTTCTCACACTATCTGCACCACAAATGAAGGATCGTCGTCAACCCGCAGCTTGATCGTTCACCGTTTACACCATCACCGAACCTTGCAGTCTTAGCGCAGCCACCGTCGCTTCGGAATCAATTCCATCCCTTGGCGCAAATACGCCTTCCCGCCCCCTTTGCTACGAATAAACCACTCACAACCAAGCTTCTCCCGAACCCAATCTCCATTGTCTACGATTTGCAGAGTGGCTGTCACGAATGACAGCGGCGACAAGTTCCCAGCCCCCTGGCACGCACCGCTGCCTGCCTGACTTGACTTTCGCTTCTCGACCCCCTCAATGTGAGCCGCTGCTCTCTTCTTTCTGTGCGTGCGTACGTGCAGCCACGGCGAGAAACTTCCAATATCCATCCCCGACCATTGATTCGTGGCTGCTCCTCGCTTACGTACGTCCACTCGGGCCCAAGAGCCCCGCAGCCTGGCTTTTCGCCTGGAGACCGACGTCCAGCTACTTGCGTGCTTGCTTAGGTAACTGCATTCTTGCAGGCAGGTTTCCCGCTGCATTGCTCAAGTCAAGCCCAGAGTCTGATGCTTTCTGGAGCAGAGGCGCCTGCGCCTGCGTCCTCGCCCGCGCCCGTGTCAGCGCCGACTGGCTTATATGCGTCTGCGTCTGATTTCGCCTCGGCGCATCCTCATCAAGCAGAACAATGCGTTTGTGAGCAGGCGCTGGGAGGCCCAGCCCAGACTGGCTTCAACGGACGGCCAAGGTTGAGATAAAGGCACTTCTTCTTAGTGCTGTCAAGTGTCCATTTTAGGAAACCGCGGCGCCGTTCCCGCGGGTGGGACTGAGGCAAGCAAGGTACAAGCAGCTTAAGGCGAGGTAAGGCAACGCAAACAAACGCAGGGTAAGCAGCGCGCAAGCTAACATCTTTCGCCCGCACCTCGAATCGGAGACACGCAGGCCGAGCCCGGTCTCCCACGCGAACCGTGACGACACACACGTCTGCATCCCACTCACTCCTCTTCATGAGTTCACCTAGGTACGCAGTAGTGGGTCCTAAGCAGACAGATACACTTTGCCTGGATATGAACACGATGCCAGTTGGCCCTGGGGTCACTCCAGAGCCAGAAACGGATGGCATGCGCCAATGGTCTCTTGCCCTATGCCGATCTGATCCGTGCCATGAAACCCGGCAACCCGCAACCTACAGAGATATCCTGGCCAGCACTCTTGTTTCCGCACCATAGGAATCCCATCCTTGGTTAAGCCTGGGCAGCGACACACACACACACAGAGAGAGAGAGAGAGAGGAGAGGAGAGGGGGGGAGGGAGAGAGAGAGAGCCCCTCGCTTTCTGGCTGTTGTGGCCCAAGTGTCAATGACTGTCGATGTTCCTTGGCTTCCCTTTTGAACTTGCTTTTCGTACTCGTCTAGCTGGCATCGATCCTATCTCCACACACCCATACGCCTTGTTAACCTTCTCTGGCACTGTCTCTCCATCATCTGTTGTCTCTCTCTCCCCTTCTTTTTTTGGCGTCCTCTAACACATCGCAGGTCATTCATGCTCGCTCGGCAGTTGCAGTTTTTCCTCAAATCGTCGATTCTGTCTTTCAGGGCAGAATCCATCCACAAAGCACCCCGCCCTCGGGTAATCGTCTTAATTTTTATTTTTGCCCTTGGCTTCGCACCTCTCTTCGGTCTCTCAGCCCACCCCTCATCCCTTACTCCCTCCACACCACTCCCACGACTCAGCATGCCGTATCATGGCCGCTCGCCGAACGCTCCCTCCCCTCCTCTACTTACTACCTACTGTGTAGTAGTGTATCTCCGTCCTTTCTATCCATCCCCGCCGCCGCCGCCGCCACCACCAAGGCGCCGCGGCCCCTGTCAAACATGGAGCTTACTCGACTTGGTAAATCAGCAGGAACGCGCTACTCAGGTACCTCGCGCCGTTTCCCAGTCGGCCCTGGCCGTTAGGCTGCTTGGACACTGGCTAGTGCAAAGGAAGGTCCAAAGTACGCAATACGAAAAAGGTCGTCGACAGTATGCACCAAGCGGCGTGAGCGGATACAGACTGGACTTACACAGATCCCCCCTGATCCCAAAGCACCCACTACTGTATCCCGTTATGCACAGCTCAGTACCTTGCGTGCCTCTGTCCAACACACCCCAACGGCCTTTTTGCTGTCTCTGTCGGGCCCAGCCTGAACCGGAGAGTCCTGCTTGCACCAGGCACAGACCCGTCGACTTGCAGTATCCACTCTCACCATTTCTATCTTCAGCCATGCTATACTTCCAAGACCAGTTCCATCGCGGCTGAACACACGTCGGCGCCGTTTCCTCCTCTTCCTCATACGTGCCAGCGCCTGATACAGCACAGTGTACTACCTAGGTAACCAACCCCTCCCCCTCCCAGGGCCAATGCCGGGCCACCCAGTAGTCTCTCACCCTTGCCCAAGGATCCATGTTGCACATCTCCATGTGTTCCAGTGTCTTGCGTTCGACGACTGTGCGCACTCACTCTTCTTTTCGTCCTGAAGCAGGCACCGCCTCGGCCACTCAAGATGCCATCGTCCGTCACCCACACTAATCATTGCATACCCTGACCATCCAAGCTATTCCCGCTCTTCTGGGAAGACACTGATGCCTTGCCCAGACCGCTTCCGTATTCGCCGAGCTGACGGGTCCCATGCAACCCCTGCCCGTGGCACACGGTCCTGGTCCATTATACATTATTCCTTCACCTCTCGACTTCGCTTCCGTGATATAGTTCAAACCCTTCCACCCATTCTGCTTTGTTTCTTACACAATCCTAGAGGAGCTGTTTCCCTTCACTACTCGTTCATCTTCACGTTTCAACGTCGACACCAGCAATCTGGGACCCACGTTCGTCCATAACTCTGATTACCAACGTCGCCTGCACGCACTGCCTCGTTGAAACCCTACTACTCCTTCGACCTTCCCACCGATCCCTTTTTATTCTGAGGCAGCCCTGTCCTCGTTTCATTTCGTTCACTCCCTTTTACTTCTTCATAAAGCATCCCAAAGTCCCCCACGTTCTGCTGCTCGACACACTGCCCCGAACAGGCATCACGCATACACCGCAACGTACACCCCTCCAACTCGACGACACATATCAACACACCGAGTCTGCTCTTCACATCTTCAGCTGCGTCGCCTAACAAGCTACAAAGCCTGCCCGCGTCTCCATGATAGCACCCGCCTAGGTGATCAATCCAACCAGTCACTTCGTCGCGACTGTCCGAATCAGACCGTCACAATGGTCTTCTGTGCATACTGTGGGAAGTCCTTCACCAGGAAGGAGCACCTGGAAAGGCATATCCCTAGCCGTATGTTCATCATCTCAGCAACTTGGACCGGGATGCGGCGATACTGACTAACTTGATGGACAACAGATACCAATGTCAAGCCTCATCGCTGTAGTGCTTGCCAACTTTCCTTCGCCAGACGGTCAGTCACGGCCAACCTTGATTTCCACTGAGCTTCATTTACTCACACTTCAACAGAGATCTTCTCCAAAGACATCATTCGACATACCATGAAGCAAGAGACCCTATGGAGCCTCTGCCAGGGGGTGTGCCAACAGTGGCTGGCCGGACACCCATAGCTTGCCAAAATTGCGCAAACGCAAAGACCGGCTGCGACAAGCGTGTGCCCTGCTCGCGATGCGCAGAGAAGAACCTGCCTTGTGCTGCCAGGTTTGCACGGAGATCGTCCAAGGCCGCTGTCAGGGCCGCACAAGCCAGCGTTGCCTTCCAACAACAAATGATGACGACCGTACCGCAACCACCTCAACCAGCTCAGCCCGTAGCCTTTATGGATCTCGACCCGTCTTTGCCCAAGCAGGACTCTCCGGGCAAGATGTCGACGGGATCCCCCATTGCGACAATGGATCCTCGTATGATGGAAGCGCCCATGAAGAAGAGTTCTCCAACACAATCACACCGCAGCTCCGACGATTTCCCATCACCCCACAGCCGGGTCGACGGGATCGATGAGTTTATGCAGCTCAACAGCGACTTTATCACGCCTGACACAAACTACCAGGACATGATGGTCTGGCCCGAATACCCCATCGAGCTTGACATGTACGCTGGGCAGTTACCCATGTCGCGTCCGGACATGTCGATGCCCACTTTCCCGGAACTGAGCGACATGTCATCGAGCTCGGCATCAGAGCCCATGACTGCCTCTTCATCCCGTGGATCGATCCACACCCGGAGCACTAGCATAATGTCCACAGCCGAATTCGATGCAACGATGAAGCCAGCAGAGTCTGCCATGGGTATGCCGAGAGACTCAACGATTCCAGAGTTTGAGGTTGTCATTGCCGCCGAAGACTCGTGGCCGCTCGCCCGCTGCAACCCGCCAATCTACTCGGGTACCTGCCCAAGAACGGCGATTGTCCACCTGGAGTGCCTGGAAAGGAAGTCCAAGGAGGATGGTACCTGGAGTTCTCTAGAGAAATACCTGGAGAATGTCGACTGGGACACAACGGATGCTTCCGTCGTTCCCCTCACATCGCGCACTCGCGACCGGATGCTGGCCATCACGCAGTCCTTCCTGCAAAAGGCGCTGTGCATTCACAGGAGCGGATTGAACAACGGGTACTCCAAGACTGGTTATGCCACCCCCAGCGAGTTCAACTTCATCGTGCTCCCTCCCACCAAGATCCTCGAGTATTTCCTCCGCAGCTACGTTCGCAGCTTGCAGAATTACTATCCCCTCGTCGTTGCCGGATGTGTCGATCCCAACGAGATGCTCCTCAACAACCAGGCCTCGACCCTGCTGCTTTTGTTGATGATCGCGCAAGGCGCCTCCTCCGTGCCCATGGCAGAGGCTCGGTACCTCGCCGCCGGCCTGACCGAGACGTGCCGCATCTCGCTCTTTGACATCATCGAGAAGGATGTCGAGTTGTCGGCTGATCCGGTGGCCTTGCGGTGCGCGTTGCTGTTCACATTACAGGGTGCCTGGAGTGGTGACAAGTGGTTGATGGATATCGCCATGGGACAAAGGGGGATGTACCTGTCGGTAAGCGGTCACTACTATCCTCGGCACGTTTTCATTAAGAAGTCCACTAACGGGAAGCAGATGCTGAAACATGCCGGCATGTTGGAGCCTCAACCTTCAATGATCCCGACCTTGAACAGCACAACAAGTCACGAGCTGCAATGGCGCGCGTGGCTGCACCGCGAGATGCAGAACAGGCTCGTCTACAACTGGGTCATGTGCGACCAAGAGCTCAGCTTGTTCCATGACACCCCCCCTCAACTGGCCATCACCGATCTGCAATGTCCTCTCCCCAGCCCCGAGGGGCTCTGGCTGGCACCGAACTCGGAGCAGTGGTTTGCCAACGTCCAGAGCCTCTACGGGTGTACTGCGAACGTCAACCCGCAGTTGCTTTCCAGCCCTTCACTCACACCTTCACTCTGCGAGCTCTTCCAAGACTTCCTCCATGACAACCTCTCTCGGCGTCAAGCTGGCCTTTCTCCTCAGCAGCTGCGCCTTCTCCTCCACCCTCTGCAATCTCTTCTTTGCCACTTGAGACAGATGCTCTCCTGCTTCTCGGACGTTCTCTCCACCAGACGCGCGACCTCCCGGACCATTACGAAATCGAGCACCATGCTCCGCCTCGAGGAGGTTCAGGCACTTCTCCAGAAGTGGTACGAGCTCACCATGTCGTTCTACAGGAACAACCCCAACTGCTCGACCACGCGCTGCAACTTGGTTCTCTACCACCTCATTTCTCTCAACGCCGTCACCAACTTCCCCGAAATCGAGCGCCTCGCCCGGCGCGACGGCTTTGACGGCTCGTACTGGGAGTTGAGCCTGCGTCACAAGCGCTGCATCTACAACCGTGAGGAGGCCATCTTCCACTCGGGCCAGGTGATGCGCCTCCTGCGCTCCATGCCCGCCGACCGCCGCCCGTGCTGGTGGCCTGCCGGTGTCTACCGCGCCACCCTCATCCTTTGGGCCGACAG
This sequence comes from Colletotrichum caudatum, assembly GCA_030867225.1. Lineage (NCBI taxonomy): Eukaryota > Fungi > Ascomycota > Sordariomycetes > Glomerellales > Glomerellaceae > Colletotrichum > Colletotrichum caudatum. The sequence continues at coordinate 847 of MU846642.1, read as the reverse complement.
CGTCGCACGTCTCGACCCCAACTTTCAAAAGGCACAGGTGCAGCAGAATTCCTCGCCCGCATCACAGCATCGGAGCTCGAGCCCCGAGCACCTCGGCGGCGCCGGCGCCTCCAACGCCGCCACCAGCGGACAACATGGCAGCGGCAACATCGTCGCCATCGACCAGGTCACACCCGAGGACCCGGCTGTGATTTCTTACCTTTGGAGCGGAGGTGACGGCCTTGCCGTGCTAACCCGTCACGACGGCACTACCTTGGGCTTGGATAAACCCGCCGATGTCATCAACTACGGCATCATGGCCATTGAGGAGGGCGTCACCTGCCGCGTAGGCGACGGCATCAGACGCAAGCTCATCACCCTCAACAACAACTGGAACGTTGACGGCTTAGCCGCCGCCGCCACTGCATAAGGCTCTCAATGTCCCCTATACACTCTTTTAATAAGGGCAACTACGAAAAAGTGCTTCTCTTCTTGCTCATGTTCTTATTACGATCTGCATATATGGCTCTTTTTCAACAGTGTTTCTCTTTTTTCCCTTTTTTCCCGGTATGGCATCAGGGACTTGTACAATCTTCTGGGTATCTTTATATGGGCGTTTACGAATCACGACACCCGTGATCGCATCTCTGGGGGGAAACACATGAACCGGCAAGGTGCCTCTGCTCAAGCAAGCCCCTTGGCTGATGATCGGCGCGATACACGCAACGGCGTTTTGTTTCACTTTGTTTGATTGCAAGCATGACAGCGGGGGGGGGGAGGGGAGGTTTTCCGATCCAGTACTTTTTTTGTTCTTTCTTAGTCTTGGTTTATTCAGATATGCCCAGTAGATAGATACCTCGAGCCACTA
>MU846641.1:0-12972 GCA_030867225.1 Colletotrichum caudatum | reverse complement strand
TAGGATTTTATATCTAAAGGTAAAATATATATTATCAGGTTTTATAGTTTAAGGTAGTGAGATCCAGCCTAGGAATATATTTATGATTTACTATAGGCATAGCTCTTCTAGCTCTTATATACCTACTTCAACATGCCTACTTTGATAACAACCTACTTTATATATATCATCCCAGGCTTATAACCACTATTACCTCTAGCACGTAAATCCTCTCGCCTCTTCCATGCCAACGCTATACGTTCCTCCCACTCCTCCTCCGTTTCAGGGTTCCACGGCATCTGTTCTCCAGACCCAACACCGCCCTGGCGGAAAACTTCCGTCCCCCAGACACCAGACGCCCAGAACTTTGTGTTCCTTGGCAGTAGCGGTGTCTGGCAACCCCAATTATCGCCCTCCCACAGGGCAGTCTCAGCAATGAGGATCTCTTCCTGCAAGCTAAGAAGCCAGTCATGAATAGTACATACAGCTTCGCCAAAGGTGACGTAGGGCTTCTCTTGCGCTTTAATAGATAGCTTTGGTTCCTCAGTCATATATAAGTATGGCTGGTGCTTGCACTCTTTGTCCTGGCAGTAAAACTTAGTAACACCTGTAAGCTTAGCCTTATCGACCTCAGCCCAATTAAAGTCATGCAGCTCTGTCATCCTGTCGCTGACCTCAAGAAATAGATGAAGCATGTCGACAGATACTGTAATATGGGAGAGGAGGGGGTAGGTAGCAGGTAGTGAGGCTATGTCGTGGTACGTCTTAGAACCGTCTGGATTCTCAGTCACAAACGGTTGCCGGGTCTTGAACGCCTCGCCTGGGGCAGCTGTGCTATCGACAACAGCAATGTCTGTAAGGGGACCGAAGATTGGCCAGACTAGGAGCAGGGATTCGGGGCAGTCAAAACCGGGGTTAGACTGGAGTCTGTTCCAGAAGTATCCAGGCTCCTCGCCGTATTGGGGGAGTACTGTGCGTTCGGTGATGTCTTGTGGCGAGTAGATGATATCAAAACGGACCTCTTTAGTGGAAGCCATAGTGCAAGCCTTGCTGATTGCGATGATAAAAGAAACTGAATTTAAAATAGAGATAAAAAAAAGGTGGAAAGGGCTGGTAAGGTAAATGTTGAAGAGGGGGTGGCACTTTTGAGTATTTATATACCTTGTTATCCCTTGGACGCGCATTGGCCTCTCAACCTCAAGGCCCAGTTATACCCACCTTTCCCCTTATCTCAAAGGGTGTAATGGTGGTTTGTCGTTTACCCCCTGTATTATTCTAGAGGCTTATGGACGGATAAAGAGTCCAGAATACGCACCGGAGGTGACCTAATATACAGGGTTCTACACTCTGGGGCAGTCACTGTACTGTTGTGCATAAAGATACCTTCAGTATAGCGAAAGTTCAGAGAGAGTAGTTGTACTTGAGAACTATTAGTAGGTTGGATAAAACAGTGACTCATAATTGGTCCTACCCCTCATTGGGAGGTTAATATGAAGTCTAGGCACGCCCGAACATAGGGATACCCCGCCGACGGATTGTTGATAGCGGAGTCGCAATCACGGTTATCCGTGACTAGATGGTAATGGCCCGGGCTTGACTGGATGCATCTCCACTCTCAAATATATGTATATAGGTCAATCAATTCACCTGGAAGGATAATGCCCTCGTACTCTTCCTACCAACTGTGTTCCAGAATGGCCAGGAACTTATTCGTTGCCGCCGCCGCCCCCCAGCCGGGGATTCCGCTTCTAAGAGGGCTGCCCGGCAAGTCTTTGGCCCAGATGTATGTAAGGGCCTACTGATACCTAGGGCAATCGATGAATACAACCACAAGATCGATGGAGTTGATGTGAGTGACCAGATGAGGTCATATTATCAATATAGCCACCCTATTTGCCGAGGGGTCTGGCAGTCAATTGCCTAGGATTTCCTACTGGAAGTGGTGGTTACAAATAGCTTCCTGCTGCAGCTCTGGAGTGGCCCTAGGTGGCAGAAGGTAAAAGCCTACTACCAATGGCGGCAGCTGCTTGCAGTCCAGCTTATCCAGCAGTTTGGCCCATTAGCAGGCGGCCGAAGACTATCACAACCTGAGCGGGCTACAGACAAAAGGAATACTTCTATTCCATGGTATCAGCATAGGAAGGGTTCAAGGAAGGTTATTAGAATTCGCCTTGTTCTTGTTGCAGTAGTAGGAAGCGGCAGCCTCTAGGCAAGGTATCTAGGAACACCCTCACTCGAAGGAAAACACAGAAGGGTTTGTTGTATTGATTTTGGTTTAGGCGCGGTCGCTGTGCTTTGTGTGACGACGGACTGGGACGGGCCTGTGGCGGCGGCGGTGTTTTCTCCCCCCGTCCGCTGGCCGAGCGGCGGTTCAGATCCTTGGAAGATCTGCCGTGTGACCAGCTTGCAGCAACGGTTCTGCTACCATCTAACATCTGGGAGCCATCAGTATAAACAACAACATCCCGCTTTGATAACATTCCCAATTTTTCTGTAAAGGTGGAGGCAGTTATTCTTTGATGACCATACTAACTAAGGGGGGAAATGCAATGGCATAAAATAAAAGCCACGGATACGTACCGCTGAGTACAGTGTTTTGGACCGTCACGTGACCGTGGGCTTCATGCTGTACGGATACGGTATGTGCCTTTGCTCCACCCCCTTTAGCCACATCATTAGAGAACATGCGCTCAAGCCACAAGATACCTCCCCTCCCCTGCTAATCGGAACAATGTTCTCCCCAAGTACCGTGTTTCCAAGGCAACCAAAAACGGCGCGCGCGCGCAACGAGCCGGGCTCGCTCAGTGGGGACCGGGACTTTGCGTCCACATGGCCGCCTCCGTCCCCCGCCCTCGCCGGCCATACACATCATCACATCACATTACATCACACCTCGGCAAGAGTCGCAGCCGCTGCCGTTGACCATCGCCGCCGCCGCTGCCGCCGCCGCCGCCCCCCCCACGAGCTTCCATGTCAAACAGCGAGTGCATCTGGAACTGGCTCAGCGCAACGACTGACGACGACCTCACCGACCCCAATGCCAACCCCGCCAGCGTCGACGGCGTCCGCGTCCCCGCCCTCGTCCCCAGCAAACGCGAGCACGACCCAACATACAGTCGTCGAGGAGGTAACAAGCGCCCCGCGCTCGGAGAGACCATCGCCGTCCCCGATCTCGCCTTCTCCCTTTCGTCAAACACCAGAAAGGAAAGCAGTCGGGCCATCCTCACCCCCCCACGGTCCACGACAGACTGCGACCTGCCCCCTCTCCGGCCCGCCGTCATGAGCCAGGAAGAGACACCGCGGAAAAGACAGCGTCCCCTCCCTGACAGCGACTACACGCCCCGCGCCTCGTCCTCCTCCGTTTCGAACCCCCCCCTCGCACCTCAAGACTCAGTGTCGCGCGCTGGCAGTACGAGTGCTACGGGTTCCTCCGCCTCGGGCCGATCCAACAGGTCCCCGACCAAGCTGTTGAACGCCCTGGAACTCAAAGAACCCCTACAGATCGAATTCAAATTCTTCTCCGATGCCGACGCATCCGAAAGTCTTCACCTCCCCCCTGCTCTGGCAGAGGTCCGGGACACCATCTACGACTTTTACAAAGACCGGCGTATCATCCCCTCGTCCCACAAGGTGCGTTGCCCCTCCCCCCCTTATTCCATCTCATCCATCACCTGGCACATCCGCAGTAACAACTGCCCCATCCATTCTGCCGCTTCCATCGCTAACGCTTTGCCTCCCTTTGCCCCCCCTGACACAGGACGAAGCCAGCACCATCCGTGGCCCGGAGGCGAGAGACATAACGACCCTCACCTTCTTCGACGATACTTGCGAGGCCCAGCGATACGGCCCGATCCCCTCCGTCCGGTCGTTGCGCACGGCGGTCAGGAATTCGTCCAAGTTCGCCAGCCAGCGCGCATCGGAGCCCATGTGGAACACCGAGGTCCATGCCCATCTGCTTCGCCTCGCCCTTCGACCAGATCTCGAAGACGTCGACGGCGGTCTCGTCAACTTCACGGTCGCGTAAGCCTTGCGTGCACCCCTTGTCGCTTCTCGCTTGTCCAATCTGCCGTTGCTGACTTTTGCTCTCCCACTCGTCCAGGACCACCGCCCGCACGCACCATCTGCTCCACAACGGAGGCCCTTCCAAGATGATTGATTTCGCCATGTACATTGACACCGAAGTCGTTCAGGACATGGACCTCCCGCAGCGCATCAAGGAGCTCCGCCTAAAGTTCCCCTCTGACGCCGTCAACTCCACGCCGTACCACTTTCTACGTAACAAGCCCATCGCCGTGGCCATCGAGACTAAGAGGAGCGATGGTCTTGAACAAGCCGTGCTGCAGATCGGCATTTGGCAAGCCGCGCACTGGGCCTACTTGGACCGCATCGCTTCTAAAAAAGGTTCCACCTTTGACGGCCTGGAATTCCTCCCGGGCCTGGTCGCGTCGGGGGCCGACTGGTATTTTGTCGCGTCTACCAGAGAGGGCCAGCGAACGGTATGTCCCTCTCCCCTCCAGATCTTGCCGACGATGCACTAACCAGCCGACCCTTACAGACGTTGTGGGAGAAGCAGCCCATCGGATCTACGCAATCGCTTGTTGGAACCTACAAGGTTATCCGGACCATACAGTACCTGGCATGGTGGTCGGCCGAGGTGTACTGGCCGTGGTTCATGAGCAACATTCTCTCGTGAGCTGCTACTTGTGTACAAAGAAAAGTACAACCAAGACTGCAATCCACCCCCCCCCCCGTTCCCAAGGCGTTCAGGTAGGCAGGCACTGGAACATGAAGTATCTCGCGCCCGGCCCTGGCTTCCCCCTCAAAGCCCCGGTGCATCGAAAACGGTATGGACAAGGTCTACGCTTGCCGCGGGCTCAACGGCGACAGAGATCGAGTTCGACACAGGTATGCATCGCTGGGGGCCCAATCAAGGATGCACCAAGTTTGGGCCTTCGACACGGATACGTCGCCCGCCTTGCCCCATCGAGAGGGGACTCACACTGGCTGAAAGCAATTGACTGGCTTTCAGGTTTGGCAGACCAGATTAGTCTTGGTCTCAAGGGACCCGGACAACCCAAACGGGGAGCATCGAGTTACATTCAACCACTCGCATGTCGACGGAGAGATGCGAGGTACACCCCCGTGGGTGAGGCAAGTTTATTATGAGGTATCCGACACCAGGGTCGGGAGCTCTTGTAATTGGGACCTCAAGAATGTACAGGCACTGACCGTTACCGGCCTCTGTTCCGCACTGGAAGCCCCCAGGTGGTTAAAACCACTTGTGACTCAATAACAGAAATGATTCACATCATGCTAGCTGGGGCCTGATTCCAACCCCGAATTCGGAACTGTCCTTCCTCTTTGTTTACCCTGCCAGTGCGGTCTCCTCCCGGGGCGGGGGGGGGGGGGGGGCGGGGGGGGGGGGCGACAGGTCGGCGCTACCGCCGCCCTGAGAAGAACCCGGTCTAGCTCACGTCCAGGCCTGGCTGTATGCTGCCGTTTAAGAGATTCGTTGCAAGTTTGTCGCTCCTCATCTAACCGACCAATCGGTTCCTCGTAGTCACCGAGATCATCCCTTCCGGATTCATGTCTGACCGTCCACACGGCCATCTGGTTCGAATATTTCAGCGACAGCCAGCATTTGTCACTGTATGACATCTTGGAAGTTCCATTTGTCTTTAGAGGCGTGTTCTGCAGGAGGCCATACCATCACGGCGGCCAAACAAGCAACTGGCAGATGCGTGCTATAGAAAACGGTTCCTACATGAGCAGTAAGTAAAAGGGCTTTCTCCATTCTTAACTCTCTGGTGGCTTTCTGTATGGACCTCGGGCTTTTCTCCGGTGATGACATGGTCTGATTTGTCTTGGCGATGCTGACCGCTGGACGCCCTGCTGACAGGCGTAAGTGAGCCATGTGTTTGTGCTCGAGACTTCATTCTGGATTAACCAGTCTATAGTATGGAGAGGGAAACGGTCTTTTATATGTAGGTCCGTTCTAAGCAAAGCAAGCCATAACACATGTAAGAATTAATGGAGTACCTCCAAAGCCTCAGTGCTTGACTTGCTCGCTTCGAGCAAAGGACCTACAGGCTTTTAGGACATATGTAGAACTAGGTCCTGCTCCGTATGGCATTATGTCCTACAAAATACTCTACTGTACCAGACTGAAACTACATTACTTGTTATCTTTTACTTGCCTAACTGCTAGAAGCAGTCTACACATAAATCCAGGCCGTTACAATATCTCTCCCTTTCTATACTGTCTCGGAAACACCTTCGTTATTCCAACAGACGGGTCAACAGCCGTGTCTTCGTCCTCTGCCTTCATGGCCACTGACACCCCATACGGCATACACCTGATGTCTCTGCACCAACTTGGGTCTTCAAGAGCTGATTTCATTGGCTGCGCACAAAGTGTTGGCACTCACATCCTCTAAACCCATCTCAAGGTCACTCTGAAAAAAGCTAAAATCCGTAGTAGCCTGTACTCCGGATTCATTTACACTATAAGCTTTTGAAGCAAAGAATAGTCCAGTAGGGACAGCTAAGAAGGCAGCGACAGTCCGACTGGACAAGGCGGGGGGTATCAATATAACAAGATAGCAAGTCTGGCGGCCAAGACTCGTCCAAAAGTAAACTCCACCACCACTGGCCGCACCAGAGCTACTAAAGGAGCAGCCTAACAGATATATACTTGCCCCCCTTTTGATAAAACATGAAAGAAAGTAAAGGTTTGCCTGTCCTATGCCACCCCTCCTTTCCTATTCACAGTCTGCCGCCTGAACTTTGCGACTGCGTAGTTGAGAGTCACCAAGAGGCCACAGCACATGGCGTACTCATCGCGAAGGGCGCTTTTTAGAGCTCGGTTCTCGACATTGAATTCAGGCGACGGGTCGAGGGATTCCCACATGGACTGCGCGATGCAAGCGTTTTCCTGTATGGCTGCTAGGCTTCTGCAAAGAACCTGACCATGCAACGATGTTCTCGATGCCCTGGGCACAAATTCCTCGTGTTTTTCCTTGCCTAGCGCGTCAAGGAGTTGCTCAAGTTTGGCTTTTACGTCCCTTTCGTGCTCTTCTTCAGCCGTGGCCGCTGCCACCAAAGCGGCAGTCTGCAACGCAGACATCAGACTGTTAATATGCCGACGGTGGATAGTGTAGACGACTGTGGCGAGCGCCGCTTGTTGCATGCTATCGTGATCGGCAGCTGACGCAAGCCTGATGTGCTCCGTCGACGCCGAACCTGCCGTGCCGTCTTGTAGAAACTCGTGGTAGGCTTTCTGTCGCCGGCGAAAGTCCAGAACCTGACGAACGCACATTCCCTGGTCGTAAGGAACGGCCAGGCCAATCGCGCGCAGCTCGGTCGGCTTCAGCGATCGATTCCAAGAAGTGAAGAGGCACTGGGCAGAGTAGATACGCTCAGCCTCGCCATCGACTGGGTCGTCCAATCTCTCATCGTCGCTGACAAGTCGCCTAGCAAAACAGAGGGCGTAGATGCCACAGTCGAAGCCATTGCGCTGCTGTGGGCACTGGGCAGATGTTTCGTCGCGTGAGTAATGTGACTCGGAAACCCAAGACGGATTGTATAAAATCCACTCACCTCGACTTGCCGCAGCTCGATGGCCATGTTGTCTTCAGCGCAGGCCCATCGCAAGAAGACCTTGACCCTGTCCACACTAGTAGGGGATTTGACGGATGACGGGCGTAGCGAGTCGTACTCCTCCAGCACTCCTGACGCGCGGAGCCAGCGGAACAAGATCCAATGTCCAGGCTCGTGGAGAAAGATCAGCACGACTTCCTTGGTAACAATCGGGCGAAGATGTAACTGTAGCTTCGCGTTTCTGCTCGCGCAAAAGACGATGCTGTCCACGACGCCGACCGTGGCGGATGTGAGTCGCTGTGAGAGGGTGTTTATCACCTGGTCGTTTACCCAGGCCCCGGGCATGAGTGTGGCGATACCGTCCATAGTAAACTCGAGCATTGTTCTTCGCTTACTCTTCTCCTCTGTTGACTTTGTACGCTTCATTTCGGGCGACGGTATGAAAATCATTCTCTTCTTCTGTGGAGCCGATACCCCCAAGTCCACGCTGGGACCTGCTGAGTTGGCCAGTATGTCTGAGACTGAGAGAGACCTTTTCTTGGGCCTCCTTGTCTGGATGCTATCGCTTAACGACCTGACGGGTGAGAGTGCATCGGCTGTGCTGATGTACTCAAGGGGGGGTGGTGAGTCACAGGTCCAATGGTCTTGGAAAGAGCGAGCAGTGGGGAGCAAGTTGTTGCGTCTGGACTGTTCTGGGGTGTCGGTGGCTATTAATTGTGTACTGGTTTCCTCTGGGATGGTGGTCAGTCCATCGTGAAGGCCGCCAACAGCCGATTGTTGTTCGAACAGGGAGCTCTCGTCGTGTTCCGTGTCTGGGTAGAACTGGTCATCGTCATCGTCGCCCAAGCCTGCAGCAGCGTCTTCGTATGAGTCATTATCGTCAGTACCGCAACGAAAGAAAGGACTGTTGCTTTCGCAATCGCGTCGTTCCGCGGTGGCTGCACCGAACAACGTCTTCTTCTGAACAGCAGACTCGGCCCGTTTGCCAGTGCCGCGTTGAGCCTCAATCGACGTCATATCTTCGTAGCCGTGCTGCTCGTCCTTGTCGTCATCCATGTTAATGTCGACATTATTGTCGCTGCAGTCGTCGTCGTCGCTATCGTCGTCGTTGCCACCACGAAAGTCGTCGCCCAGATTGATGGCTAGGTCTTGTTCGGCAGAAGCAACAACAGGGGCTCCAGTGACTGCGTCGAGGTTGAAATGCAGTTCCGCTTCGGGTTTCGACGCGGGCTCGGACACGACCGATTGAGACCTCGCGCGTGTCGAGTGCTGCTTGGTCCAAATGTCCGGGTTGACTGGGTGCTCAAGGTGTCAGTCAGTCCATATCACACCACACCATGTATGTATGTAGGATAGGCTCTTGAAGAGAACGCACAGTCTTGAATGGCGAGACGAACCCTGGCCAGGTCTTTGTTCGTTCCTTTGCGCCCAGGCCCGTCTGTCGGAGTCATCAGGTAGCGATGGTAAAGTTGGGGAACGGAGACGTCGGGGTGTGACTTCTGGAGGCTGTTGAGGGCGTCGAGGCAAGGCCGGGAGGAAGCGATGGTGACGCCAAAGCAGAAAATCAAGACGCCAGGTGTAGAGTTGAAACGCGCGCACACAGCTGCGCAGCGGCGGGAGATGTCTGCACGCAAGCTGTCGATGTCGTCGGCGTAGATAGTGGCGGTCACGAGCTCCAGAGTCTTGGCGTGAACATTCTGGAGAGCCCACGGGATGAATTGCAGGTCATGGAAAGCGGGGTCAGAAAGGAATTCCAGGCGCAGCTCCCTCCAGAGGGCCACGATCTCGTCGCGCTCGTGCAGCTGCTGGCCGAGGAGGTTGAGGCGATCAAGAAGCGATTGGACTGGTTGTCGCATGTCGACGTGGGGTTTGGTCTGCTGGAACAAGTATGAAGAATCATGTGATCCAGAGGGGGGCAGAGATGGTGCTTTTACAGAAAAACAGCAGCGCCTCCTGAGCTCAAGCTGAGATGCAAAGAGAGGAGGTGGGGTGGACAGAGGGGGGGAGAAAGAAACTAGGTATTCCCATTGGCATCATCCATGGGAAAGAAAGGACATGCATGGGTTGCTCCCAAAAGTAGGTGGTACCTGCACGTCTGACAACAGGCGCAGGCGCATATCTGGTATAATAGGCAGGTGCGTTTTTAGCTCTGATAAGAATTGCAGGTACAGAAGTTCCCCAGAGCCAAATCTGGATGCAAACTTAAGTAAAATCCATTAGATGCATCTTGCAACCTAACGTGGGGGACTGACGCAATCGTCCCGTCGGACGGTGTGACGCGACGCGGCGCGGCCTGTCACGAAATCACATGCAGTGACGCTTGGGTTAAGTGAGCCGTATAGCAAATTACCGGCAGACTCCCTGTCTAAACCAGGCTGAATCTGATTGTCGCCAGTCAGTATATGCATACCTGTACATGGCTGGTGTGTGGTGTACGCATAGCTGATGTATGGTGCACAGACCCTAACTGTGTGGCAGTGCAGGGCAGATAACTTGATCGATAGCAGCCAAGTGGGGCTGGCTTGAGGGCATTCTTTGCCGGACTCTGGGCAAAGAATGCCCGTGGCCCCTGAGGAAATTGCGTTTTGCCAACTCCATTTTTTTCAACAAGAGTAGCCGTCACACTTTAGTTTCATGCATAACGTCTAATCAAACATGCAGCACGCACACATGCAGTCTACTAGATACATGTAATCAATCGCCTTGTTGCTTAATGCAGCGTTCAAGTGCTGTGACACTAGCAAATCTCCCTGCTTACTATTTGTATCTAGGCCTTGTATGGCATGATGAATAATTAGGCAAGGAATTACTGGGAAGCAAGCAGACTTGTTGTTGCTTCTAGGAACAAGTATGTGTGTATGCGTATACCCTGGGTACAGTGCCGCCTGAGGCTGACTGGACGCGACACCATCAGCTGTTGTTGTGTACTTTGATGCCTTACTGGGCAGCCTGGGCTTGTGGCGCTGAACTGACAGACAGAAGAGGAGCAGCTGAGATGGGGCGCGGACGTAAAGAGAGCAACAAGTACTTGTTCTGATTGAGCCAAGTTCTGGTCTACGGGGGCCAAAGATTATCCCCAGAACAAGTTGTCATTCCTTCCCCCCAACAATCGCCCAGCGCCAATGGTGGCACTCTGAGGCGCGGTGATGGTGGTGACTTCCTATATGGAACAATTTGACTGTGACTGGAGGCTTGGGAATGAATCGGCCGTGGAGGAGATACAGAAGGCCCGCCACAATGCTCCTGCGTTTCTCTCCCTCTCCCTCCATTCCGACTCGCCCCGGATCATCACCTTCTAGGACTTGAGCGTCATTCCATGTTAAGTGAGCCCCATCCATGCGCCCACCAACTTTGACCAGGCAGGTAACATGACACATCGCGTAAGCCATCCATGACTGTTTCCTCATTAACTTATCCAAAGACCCCTTGATTAGCTTATCGCACATAGTCAGCCAGCCGCCTAATCTAATGATGCTTGCGCCATGTCCGGCAGTGTCTGCCACGGGATGCGGCGCATCGCTGTGCTCTCATTCCTCCACCATGTGCTGCATGTTGGGGATTTTTGTCGTGTTTTTACTTGTACATGTGTAAGGTGCGTCCAGGCGGCAAAGGGCGGTCGATGGGGCCTGTACCTGTAGAGCCCCCCCACCCGGACTCCCCCCCTGGGCAGTCGACACGCGTACACTAGGTACACTACTCCATGTGTTCTTGTACAGTACGGATGCGCACCCGGCATTTGCCCGGCTATTGCCCCACTCATGATGTCGCCCATATCCGTACTCCGTACGTAATACTTTAGCACATTTCCCCTTACTGAACTGCAGTGGAAAAATCTTTGGCAGTTCTCTATAATTGATTTTACAGGTGGGGACCAAAGTACGTATACAAATACTTACAAGTTAAGTTATTAACAATTGCCAACCACATCGTTCATTGTCAGCGTCACGCTCAAGCCAGAAGTAAATGTTGCTTTAACTGTGGCAAGAAGCATCGTGCCCACTATCGATCTCATAGACGTGACGCCATCAGAGCTCGTCATCTCGCTCGCCGTGAACGCACACACAAGGCTGGCACTTTGGACCTCGACGGAAATACCTTGGGACATCCACAAGGTAAGGACGGTTATCTTGTTGTGTTATTGTGGATACTGGGAGGCAAATGGGAAGACCAGATGGCGCTGCGTTTGCTTGGCAGAGCCGTCGCGCCAATTGTCTAGATAACGGCATCAAGTGCGATTTCAAGATGTGTCTAGTGAATCTCCTCTACCAGATAGGCCTCCCGAATGATGAAGTGTATGGACGGATGTGGTGGTAGGCGGTGGCGATGGTGGCTAGGGAGCCGTCAATTTACCCGCCACGATACCAGACTACCCGGTATTCCAGTACGTATCTGTTGTGGGGCGTAAATGCTAAGATGACATTTACAGACCGCGCTTACGTATTACGTAAGCCTGACTCCTGGTCCTTTGCTCCCGGCCCAACGAAGGCACCAACAAACTTTAAATTAACGTACATGCAAGCCATGTGTATTATACGTATCCTCGACACACCTCAATGTCGTTGCAACGTGCAAGAGGCTGTTTCATCTTGCTCACAGCCTTCCAACACTTGTATGCCTTCTGCTTCTGTGACGAAGAAACATGACAAGATTATCAGGCGTCGTGCGGGTGCCTGGCTTCCTCGATGCGACCGTGTCGGCCCAGGATGGACGGCACTTCACCCACTTACGCGCAGACTAGGCTGATAGTTACTGCCGGCTCTATTCATGTTGACTTTTGTGACCCGGCTGCTGGTGGGCATGATGAGCCAGCCTCCGTCACTGATCAACCGCTGGGCCAATCCTTGCTGGCCGAACTGCCGTCTTTCCCACATGGCGAAAGTCTCTACTTTGCGCAAGCTTGAGCTTCATGTAAGCGACTGCGTGCTTTCAATTCTGATCGAGCCGACCTTGGATCGGGGCCCCAGCAGAGCACTCAATCTATGTCTGATCCATCCGTCGTCTAATGGAATATGGCGGACTCTCGTCCCAAGTCCATACCAAATCTTGGCCGGTGTTGTATACAAAACCAATGCGCGCCTGTGGTTGGAGAGTTTCGTTTGGCCCGGTTTTAGGCTGAAAGTTACTCGGTCGAGCCGGGCTGCGAGTACCACGTTGCATGTGCAGGAGAGAAGGGGAGCATGGATTGGGCTATAGTTCGACTAGGGTTAAAAATATCCATGGATATCTATATGGATATGCCATCCATAATATCTATAGATATTATAGATATCTAAGTACGGTTAATAAATAAACAGTTAATAGATTTTTTAAGTAAGTATAGATTATAAAAGAAATAGTTAGATCTAAATAGATATTAAGAAATATAAGGTATAGATATTATAGATATAGATTAGA
>MU846640.1:0-12975 GCA_030867225.1 Colletotrichum caudatum | reverse complement strand
TAAATCTAGTATATCTAAATTACCTAGTAAGGCCAAAAGTTATATATAGGTAGGCAGTAAAGGTAGTAAAATAAGTAGTAATAGTAGTAGTAATAGTGGTAGTAATAATAGCCTGGATATAGGGGTGGCCTATAAGTAGGGTGGGGTAGTTATATAAAACACTTATAAAACGTGGCTCTTTGCTAAAATTCGAGGCCTTGGTAAAGGGCTCTTGTTTTATATCTCTTGCTATCATGACGACTACTGCCATCACGGCCGAGCTTCTGGAGTCAAGCCAGTTCCGCGCCGCTAAAGATGCCTCCTGGCTCAAGACGGTGCTAGACACGAGTGCCTTCGATCACTATGATCAGATCGTCGCGCTGTCCCAAGGCATGATCAACAATGCCATGGCTCATATCCAGGAGAACAACCCTGGACTTGAGAACTTTGATGGACAAAGCGGTAAGCAGAGGGCCAAGATCATCCAACTTGACGCTCTAGAAAACCCCAACCGTACCTTGTTGAATCCAAGTGCTGATGGCCTTTTGTTTCTTCTTCTCGTGTATAGATTATGCAGGCGAAATATCGGCGACTCTCAAAGCTCCCCAGCTCATCATTTCCGCCTCGGACCCAAAGATGGTTATTTGGCGGACCAATGTCGAGTCTGGGACTTTCAGCGTGTACACTAAAAACGGCACGGAAGACTTTACTCTTGGTGGCTGCAGCATCGACGTTAAAGTCCCGCTAGGTACGTGAAATTCCAGTTTTCAAAACCTCTGTCAATGACCATTGATCTCCGTCCTATCCGGTGAATCCTATTGGGTGATGTGGTTTTCCACGAGAGCCTGCCTGCTCACTCATCTTCGCTCTGCAGCATTCGACACCTACGACGACAACCCGCTTGACACTCCAGAGAAGCGCCAGTACAACAAGGAAATGAGGGAATGGCTCCAAAAGTACTTTCAGGTTCCCGGAGACTACCGCCCTGAGCGAATCTTTGCCAAGTTTGCCGACGCGCATTGGAGCCAAGTATCGCTCGTGACGAATCCCTTCAACAAGGATGACCTCAATAGCGTGTACGAGCAGTGGAAGAATTCCTCGGAGAAGAATGCGAGCATCGGCAATGCCTTTGAGAAGGTCTTCCAGGTCATCGCCGTGCAAAGGCAGAACCAAGGTCTGACAACGATCGGAACACGCTTCAACCTGGACGCAGCTCCGGGTAAGTCCTCGCCCTGGGTTGATTCTACCTCTGTTTGCTAACCAAGGCGTCGTGGAAATACAGTTGAGAAGCCCGCTACTTATCGTAAGTCTTCTCTTCTCTTCAGAAAATAAGAAAAATGATTGTGCGTGTGACGTTGGAAAGAGTGAGGCTAACTAGGAGTCTCCTCAAGCCCCCGTCACCATGGTCCATCAAGGCTACGCATACACACTTGGTCCCGAGTCGGGTGCGTCTGGCTGGGAGAATGGCTTCTCCCAAACCGGCGGTCCAGCCGTCGCCAATTGTCTGCTATACTGCGAGAACGTAACAGATCGCAAGCTTTCGGTGCCGGCAATTGGGCGTTCTGGCAACTTCTCTTTGCTGGGAAGCGATTCGGTGCCAAACAGCAAGGTTCCGGGAACTTTTGCTCTCAGTCATCAACTGGTCCTAGAGAGGCACCTGCTTCCTCATCTTCAAGTGTTTGTCCAGAAAACACAGGTTTTCCCCATGGCCGTATCTTGGGCCATCGTGGGTGACAGGACCCTCCAGCTGAGCAACCCGTATAGTGTCGGCAGCAACCCTGACCAGGATCCCACCAACGATCCATGCATCGACCTCTACAAGTTCAAAAACATCAAAGACCCGGATCCGAACTTCGCAGGGCGCACTTGCTACCAGGCGCACGTCGATGTCACGAGAGACTCGCCCATTCACCAGGAGAGCAACCAGGCTTGGCCGTACAATAAGCATTACGGACAAGGCAGCCCCACGGTGACGGTTCGCTGGGCTCCAGGGACTAGCAAGCTCACGGTGACAGGAAACACTTCGTACAGCTTCGCGACCACGAGCGCAAACGGAGCGACCGTCAACGCTGACCACCGACTTGTGAACCCCACTGGTTGGATGTACGAGACGTGGGTCATGGAATGGAGCTTCCACATTGAATTCAGCATCTCCAATGGGTCACTGAAAATGGTCGAGGATTTCGACGAGAACGCAAACATCTCGGTCCGCTCCACGCAGGACGACTGCAACGGCTGGAACTGGACCGTGGCAGGGACGACAGAATCGATCCGCAGCCAGCTGGCCTGGACGCTGAAGGAACAGATTGGCCATCTCTCCAACGTGCTCAAGAACTCATTCCAGGGCAGCCTGTCTTTCACGTACCCTAGCAACGGGCAGCTTGATTTCGGAAAGTGCGCCTTCAACGACCGCGGCGACCTCCTGGCGTGTGTTGGCTTCAAGCCGATGAATCCAAGTCAAAGCCCCATCATTCTGCCCCCGCAGCCTGTCCTCAAACCGGCGCCAATCAAGAAGCCTCTTCCTCCGACTGCCGACGGCACCACCACAACCATGCCGGCAGCGCGCTTGGCATGGACGAGCAACTCGCCCGTCAAGGCTCTGACGCTAGAAGATGCTGTCAAAGCTGGCGTGCCAGGCACCGACAATCGCCCTGTCGTGAGCGTTACCTTGAAGAACACGTCAACCGAGGCGCAGTACTTTATGGAACTCACGCTTACTCTCCGGGGCAGTGTCGTCCCCAAGAATCTGCCTGCTATATTTGGTGTAGTTAACTGGGTTCTGCATAAGCCCGGCTCAAGCAACGTGATTAAGGCTAAAACCAACACGACCCCTGACCCCAAGTACAAGGACGTCCACTACGACCAGGCCGATATCTCCATGGTCCTTGACACGGCGCTCATTACGCCTGTGGCCGTCGACCTTGGCAGCAAGAAGCTTAGCTCCCGCCTTGTGGACGCCTACCTTAAGATCAGCTCCTCTACACCTGGCACACCTGTAGCCATCCAGCCAGGCGGCACGATCCGGGTCGATATCCAGAGCGTCACGGCCCCTGCCGGGTTGAACCCGCCACAGATCCAGGCGGCAGAGAGCTGGAGCGATTCGAAGGCGCAAACATTGCCTGGACAGGCGCCGTTTAGGGTTCTGGTTCCTATTACGTTAGACTAGCTATGCGAAACATCCTTCTCGCTATGTAATAAATACAAGACTGCAGACGCTAAAGGGAAAAGAGGGATAGCACTTCTTCAACGGGTACTAATTGTTAGATGATGATTGCCTCTAAGTTTGGAATTCGCCCCTAGCCGTGGGGGGGGCTTGTTGAAGAGGTTGCAGCTCAGCAGGCTGGCCGTTCTCGTATGTACTAGTAGCAAGTCCGTTGCCCACTCGTTAGGCCCAGTAACAACTTCGCGGGCGCGTTTCTCAAATTACACGTTCTCAGACTACTCACCCATGGCTGTACTGTTCATGTCGGTTCGGAAGTCATCCCACGACGTATCGGGAAATATGCAGGTGGCCCTTTTCCTCTTATCTTTTTTTGGCTTCTGTTTCTTGGGCTCGATGGAGGAGGTCTTTCTAAGAAACCAGTTGGTGAAGGATGGAAAGGACACTGGGTACTTACTTCGGGCTCCGTTATCTCGTCATAAGCTTCCGACCGAAGTTTCTCTTCCAAAGGTGACATTGTCACCATCCACGGAGAATGGGTGACTTGACGTGGAATCTAACACAACGAAGTCGCTCAAAGTAGCTAGTATAGCATTTGTTTCCACAACTCTATGTAAGAATATAGCAGTCCAACTAAGTTAGCGGTCTGTTATTTGAGAATCTGGCAACTCGCTGGTGCGATCTAGTGTTTAGGGATCCGGATCTTATGTTATATCCAATGTATGATAACCAAGTCGAATATAGTGATAATAAGGGACGTGAGACCTTCCAACAGATCAACTTTCAATTGAGCTGCGACAGCGTCTCAGATTAATCTACTTGGAACTGATTTTCGTGTCGGTCCAGTTCTTTTGACGGTAGTACAATAAGGGGGTTGAGGATAAGAGTAAAGCTGGGACCGAGGAGGTATATAACGCCCTTCTCCAACATAGCAGTGGCCCAACACATGCCGGTCCTGTCGTGGCACGCAACTCTCCTCTCCAACAACATGGGGGCCCTACATGTATCTTTGTTATATTTCTCCCTGTCTTGGAGTTCATCTGCTAACATGCCTCTCTTTCTAGTCTCCCACAGGGGCGGCAAAAGGGCTGTCCGAGTTCCAACTCGGGGATGAATCCCGTTGTCATGAGATGATCAATCCCCTATCGGTCGAATCAGACGTTATCTTGCCTGTCGTTTCATGGCCAATTGCTGCTTCTGACCAGTTCGTTGCGGCAGTTCTCCATGAGGTGAAACCCTGCAGTGAGGCCCAGTCGGTTTAGCGCCAAGATTGACAGGGCACCGTTGTCACCGTCTCACAGGTGGCGCTGGGGGGTGGGAGAAATGTTCGGTGCTGGATGAAAAGAACAAAAACACGTCAAAAGTGAGGTTCGAAGTGGGTGTGTATTCTCCAAGTTCCATCTTGGGTGGGAGGGACCCACTTCTGCGTACTGGTGGGTGTCTGAGGCCCCCAAACACCGCTGTCGCTGTCCACGTGCGCGCCACGTGCTTACAGGTGGCGCTTGGGGGGGGGGGGTGGGGGCGTTGGGGATCTTCCAGATATGCTTCTTTGATGAATAATCGTGTTACGAAGTACAGCAGGCTTATATATCTAAAGAGTTATCGAGTTAGTGTGCTTCTTTAATGAATAATAGTGTTGCAGTGTGCAACAGGCTTATACATCTAAAGAGTTGTGGAGTTAGTGAGCAAAAGAGTTATAGACTTAGTGAGGCCCTTATCGGTTCCAGTGCCAAAGCCGACAGGGCCACTGAAAAGTCACCTAACCCAGACACCTAACGGTCATGTCGACTTCTGTCCGGGGCACCCCAGTCATCCTTGATGCACCACACCACACCACCCAACACCAAAACCTGCCGCCGTCTTTTTCTGTTTGTGGCGCGCGTATCCGTACCACAGCAACGTTCCATCTCCTCGAAATCAGCTTCCACCTCATCACATGACCTCGCGTCGTCTGGTCTCGCGTCATCTGGTTTCGCGTTCGGCCACAACTGTTTCCTGTGCTCGTCGCTCCTTTCGGTTCCAACATCTTGTCCCGCCAACTCCAAGTCAATTAATTGCATCACCGCCAGAGCTAGATGTGCGTTCGACGATGACCGTTGGGGGCAATCGTCACATCGCAGTCAAGTAGCCTCCATCCTCATCATTTGCAACCGACGCCCGATCCAGCACCAACATCGAGGCCATCTGATGAGACACGACCTGCGGAGGCGAACTCTGTCCCATTACCACCACCTTCAACGTCTCGGCTGGCGTCTTCTGCCTTCTGTTTGGCCCCGACCTGGTCTCCTCGATATATTCCACTGCCGGGTCATGGAATGCCCCCGGATTCCATTCTGCCGAGATACAAAAGCGGTTCACAGAAACACGGCATCGACAACAAAAGGCGGCGAGAAATCCCAGGTCGCCCGCATGCCGCTCAAAATACTCAGCAACGTCACTACCACTTATGGGTTAGTCAAGCTTGCCCTTCTATCCTCTTCTCTCTCTTGCATCTGTTATCTTTGTTGTGCTCGTTCTGATACATTGGTGTGCTGCTCCTGTAGTCATTGGCGTGAAGCTGCCAAAGCCAAAAAGAACCTGTCGGAGAGGCACGCCAGGTTCAATTTCCCACTACTCTGCACCCACCCAAGAATGCATCGGCGAGTGACCTGATGACGACAACAACAACAACAACAGCGACCAGGACACAGCAGCAGCGATGTAGGTAGTGAGAACCTCAGCCACATCGCCCAAGGTACACCTAGGAACGCGTCGTCTCCGCCCCCTCCCCCCTCAACTCTCGAGAGCTCCAACAGAACCAGCCAAGATGATGTCCAAGTTTCCAGACGCGCCCGCAACATCCAGCCAAGCAACTTCTCATCTACCTCCAATACCCTTGATGGTACTTCTCCCCAATCGCCCCCCTTGATCTACATCTACGTTCTAATATGAACCTAGGTCACCACAATTGGACATTTCATCACACTGAGCTTTTTAACTTCTCGTATTACTCCAAAGCAGGACACACCTCCAGCAACAGAGCCAACAGCAAGTCGCTCTCCCGCATCAGGCCTTTGGGCGCACATACTCACACTTGAATGTCCCCCATCACAGAGGTTCCCTGCCGGACGGGCTGGGATGGCAGGCAAGACACCACCAGCCAGGCAGCCAGAGAGGCTAGTCTCGGATGTCGTGGGGGTGGCCGGAGTGGATGCCCGAGACGTCGATCTCGCAGGCGACCTTCCAGAACTCGGCCCGTAGGCGGGGGAACAGGTCGGCGATCTGGGCACCGAGGCCTTAGGCCAAGTGGTTGAGGGCGCGGTCGAGGTCAGCGAGGAGCTCTCGGACTTATGCGCTTCTCTCTGGCCTGATCAAGAGGCCACGCTGGTCCTGCTGGTCCTGCTCGGGGGCAGGGGGCGGTGGTGGTAGTGGTGGTGGTGGCGGCGGCGTCGACAGTGCGGCGGGGGGAGCGAAGGTGGGAGAGGACGCCATGGTGGTATCTTTGGAGCTGGTCAAGGACGGACAAACGGAGAAAATACACGGCAAAACAGCCAACAAAAGAGACGGAACCAGATGGCAACGAGTGGGAGAGTTGGTGGAGTTGTCGTGGTGGGCGTTGACGAGGACAACGGGCCAGGGGGGGCAAGAAGGGCGCATTCAACGTCCACCAGCTCGAGCTCGGAATTCGAATGCGAGGGTGCTGCCGATTCTTGCACATGTCCATGTCACCTGCTTCCTTGCTCCCTGTTGCATTTCATATCGTGACGCCACATGCCCGTGGCTGGATGTGGATGTGCGTGACCCTCTGGAACAGGATGTAAAGTGCAAGTTGCGAATTGCACCTACCTACTGGATATAATACGAATGAGATGGCCGGCATGCGCCTATCCCTTCTCGTAGTGCAAGTAATAATACTCTGTACACATGGAGTAGTTGCGTCGCGCAAAGATCTTGTCCGTCTCTGCCCTCACCTTTTATTGCTTTTGCCTCCTTCTGTCAAAACGGGCAAATGCTGCCGTTGTCCAGTCTCTGCTGCTCCCCACTGCTGCGGCTGGCGAGTGCTGGCGCGCCGATGACGAAGTCGCCCCCCTCTGCATTGGACTCTGGTCCTGGACATCGGAGGACCTGCTGCTTTCTCGCCGGTGGAGTTGTTTCGGCACTGGTCGGTGGTAAGTAGGTCGCGGATGACGGCCTGGCCTTGGTGTGATGGTCGCGTGCCGCATGGCCTGCGCCAGTAAACGGCGTCTCAAGCCTCGGCCCGACGATGACGATGACGCGGTCGGCTGTCGTGCTGAAGCCCTCGCTTGGGACGGGTGTGTGTGCCGCTGCCCGGGTAGCTTGACGCCATGTACGCCCCGCGGAGCTTGAGGGTCCGGATCCCCATGTAGATGGTTTTGTTGAAGGAGACGAATTGGAAGACGCCGCCGCCAGTAGGGCCGTTGATCTCCGTATTGGTCGCTTGTTGAAAGGGTGTCCCTGGGGATCGTGACAGGGCCTTTCCTGTGCAAGTCAAGGGCTAAAAGGAGGTCAGGGGCACGCGCTGAAAACCAGCAGGCAGCGGTGCCGTTGATTGATGATGGCGGCATGGCCTTTGTGGTAAACTGACTTGCGGAGGATCTTGAACGCGCGGTGAGGAGGGGGATGGATGGTATCGTTCGACTTTACTGATACTGTTTATGTGTCTCAGTCAGTATCTCCCTGACCTCGATTAAGAAAGGGATTGCGGCGGGTTATTTGAGCTTGAATTTGGTAGTGTGAAAATCCAGGCCGTCCTTGGATACTCGGCAATCTGGCACATGCAGAGGAAGCGGAAAGGAGGTGGCAACCATTGACGGCGTACAAGGCTGGACGATTGCCATTGAGGTAGATGATGTGAGTAGCGGCAGACTTCCCACCTTGGTGCTGGGTTACCAAAGTACCAAAGTGCGCGGTCAATATGTCAGACCGATAAGTAGCTGAAGTGATAATGTGTTCTCTGTTGCTCGACATCCGTGATGTGATTGATGCCAGGCCACACTCACACTGCCCTGCCCGTGGGCTGGCCTAGAAGCTTCCATGGGTAGGTTAGGTACCTAGGCCTATCGTCCAACGGCAGGTACGAGACTGGTCCCGCGGTAGCCCATATCTGCGAGGGGGGATTCAATGGCATTTTGGTTGGCAGGCAGGCAGGCAGGCGAGCTTGCAATTCGAGCTCCCGATTTTGGGCCTGAAAATCCGCAGTTCGAAATCGCTCCAGGGGCCCACCCGCTGTAACGCAAGTGAACCCCACCTCGGTGATGTCATGCCGCAATTTGACCTCGAGTTTCGGGAAAGGTGCGCGCCCATTCCCATCTACAAGGTGCAAGATGGTGTGAGAATGTAGGATAAAGTAGAAGAGCTCTGGAATCAACAAATGAGAAAAGAAGAGTTCGTGTCAGAAACATACAGCGCGCTGTGTCGGCAAACAGATTTCGCCCGTGTGAAGGTGTTGGTTAACAGATGCCGAAATGGCGGTGGGTTGAACAGGTGCACCAATTGAGAATCTCCCCATCGTGACGATGGTATCAATATTGTGCGGGGTTGTTGTTGTTGTGTTTCTAGAATTATGGCCCACTGCTCAAGTGAAGCGGGTTTGGGGGGGGGGTGGACAATGAGGCAGTGGCGGCCAGCTGTGGCAGGAATGTTGAGCGCATGGGCCAGACGGAAGTCTCCACTCAGAACAGGGAAATCCGACGTCACGTGCATCTGGTCACGAAGGCCACGGATTCATGTTGCGGGCGGCAACAGACTTATGCAGACAAACATAATAGGATTATCGCCGTATTACGGATACGTACTCTAACAATTTTGATGGGTGCTCAGGCACTTCCCCCCCCCCCAGATGAGAACTTAGTACCTAGAAATACAACACATTAGCTTAGTTAATCGGAATCGCCACTTTCGTTCCCATCCGAGATACGGTGGATAATCCAAGATAAGCTTAATGAAGAAAAGATGACGATGTGGGCTGCAAAGCCGGATGACAGAACGGGCCGCAACGGATTTCAAGGCACAAAATCCAGCCCGGCGGGGCCTCCATGGGACGCCACCTCAATAGAACGAACATTCATAGATGGGTACCGGTAGTCAAGAGAAGCATCTGACACCGGTAGTCAAGAGAAGTAATTGACACATTCGGTGTTGTATCCTCTCTCAAGTGCGGGATGAGCGGAGATGCATCAAGTCTCCTGGTTGTCCGGAAGATACCTACGATCCCACGATCCTTCAAACACGACCCCGCGCCGTACCCAGAGTCCGGGTCCATGATTAGGTGGGGCGGGGCTGGGGCTGGGATTGGTGAGATTGGGCCAGTCCTGTAGGTACAAAAAGTACATAGCTGTCTGGGTCTGGGTCGGTCGTGTATGGTTGGCGCACAGACCGAATCCGTGACATGGCTGCTCAGATGCAACTTGCGTGTGCGACGCGTTCCTATTCTTTATATCATACCTCTTATCTCCCCAGTAACATTGCTTGATGATTTTTTCCCCCCTAGGACTTGGTGTGATTTCTAGCCCATGTGAAAGTCTGCGCCAGCGCATCAATGCCTGACATGGGGGGTGCTTGCAGTTTATCAGCTGGTACACTAATACTCCGTCCCTTGGGTTCATGGGTTCTAGACGCCGGGGGAAAAGAGAAAGATTATAAATTGAATATTACTTACTAACACAAGGCAGTGGAATATCCTGTGTTTTTTCTTTATCCTCCCCGTACGCTCTGCGACCATCGCGAGGCCGCGAAGGTGGCCAGCTGGCCCCCAGGTGTGCAGGCCGATTTGGATAAATAGATGCATGCTTGCCGCGACGAGGCTTATGGAGCCGGACGCACCCAAGAAGGCTACGCCGTACGAGGAGGTTTAGCTTAGCCCCCAAACTGGACCGCTGTCCGGAGCCTAAGGAGCTTTCTATCGGGCCATTAGGCCAAGAGCACCGAGGTGGCTCTTGAGGAGGCGCAGCCGGCGGACCATGTGGACGCAGTTAGGAATGTAGGCGGAGACGAGGCAGCAGGAGCAGGAGCAGAATCAGAACCAAGATCAGAGCCAGGATTAGGATCAGAACTAAGATCAGGACCAGGACCCTGGGATCAGCTTTTCCGGGAACAGCAAGGGACAGCAACAACTAAGGCTTTGTTACTAATACCGGTATAGGCAATTCCTTCTCTTCCAGGCCTGTTAGATCCTCAGTTCTCAAACCCTTCTTTAATCTGACTAACTGATTATTCTGCAGGCGGGCCAGTGACACCTAAACTACCACCCCGCAGCATGGAGTACTTAGAGTACAGAGTGCATGCAATACAGTAGTTCCACTCAGGTAAACCACACTGGTAGCACAATCGCACCCAAAGTCTCACCTACCTTGGTGGTGGCAGGCGACGTGGGGTTTCTAACAGCTGCCAAGAGTCCGCCAGCTGTCACAAACCTCTGCCGGCAGGTTTCTGACAGACATGATGCATCACACACACTTGGCAGCTTGGCAGCATTCAGGCGCGGGAGTCCCTAGTCGGACGTCGGGCGGCAGTGAGCGGCAGTGAGCGGCAGAGAGCGGCAGTCGGCGGCTGCAGGCGGCAGCGGGCTCGTTGTCAAGGCTCTTGACAGGTGGCCTGTAGGCGGGTGTCACCACCTGCCTACCAAGCGGCAGATTGCTAGCACAAACGGGCTGTTCAATCAATCGCTGATAGTGATTCTGGATACAACAACCACCCACTACTTTTTGCTCTGCTTTGCTCTTTTGGACCTTTTGGTCAGCCCCCTTCCCTACCACGCACTTTAATCTTGGCCCTTTTTCCTTTTCTCGTTTCGTTTCAAGTCCGTCAAGGTCCATCCCGTCCGTCAGCAGTTCATCCCATCTCCACACGTCTCCCACCACACACACACACACACCCGCCACGTGGCACGCGAGTCAAGTCAGCACACCTCTCACCTCTCTCATGGGTTGGTTCTCTTCCCCCACTATCCATTAGCGCGGCGATGCAACACTACTGCGTCCTAGTATCTAAAACAAGCTAACCACGAATCTGTTACCCACCTAGAGCCCCCCCACCCCACAGACGAATTCGCCACCCTGTCCATCCACGTCAGGGCAGACCCCAGTTCCGTCGACGACGACCACCTCTCCGACAACAACCCCGTCAACATTGAGACCATCCATCTCTGTCTCCATGCCGGGCGGCCCTTCCGTCAGAACCTCGCGATCCATGCCCATCACGATGGCTCCATTTACTATACCGACGCCCCATACCCGGGTCTTCCTAGGCGTCCATTCGGAGTCGTACAGATAAAGGGAGTCGTCAATCTATTTGCCCTTGACGACGACGACGACGACGACGACGACGACGACGACCATCACCACCACTCCCACCACAATCGCCATATCTGCGACTCTGCCTCTCCTCATCGCCATGACCCCTCCGTCACCGGCCACAATGGCATTCACCACGACCAAGACCAAGGCGAAGAAGACCAAGGCGACCAGGTGGTCGGGACGGCCAAGGCTGCCACCGGCCGCCCTCTCGTCCCGCCTCCACCAGTCAACCACAACCAAACGCGGCTGCACTGCGTGGCCTGGCTCCCGATCGTCGCCGCCGTCCTCGCCTTCTTCTCCAACGCGGCCCTGCTGCCCTCACTCCAGCGCCCCCTTGTGCTTGCTATCCCCATTCACCGCCCTATTACTAGTCTCCTTCGCGCCTATAACCCACTCGACCTGATGCTCTTCTCCGAGATCAAACGTCACCCGCACCCTGGAGGAGAGCAGTATTCTCTCGCCCTCATACAACGTCTTATAGACGCCACCCAGTCCGTCTGTGGCCCCTTGCTGCACACTGCCAACACCAGCACCAACACCTATCCTGACGTTAAAGCTGACATCAACGCCGATATCAACGCTAGTCCCCCACCACACGTCTGCAGCCTTGTCCTCGCCCGCCTCGAGGACGCCGACAACCTCCTTGTTGAGACAAACGCAAAAATCTCAACAACTGCCACCCACGTATTCTTCCTTGGTCAATGGATCGCCGAGGGCACCGCCCTGCATTTCGACGCCGCGCCCCGACCCCGCTACTCGCCGCTGACGCCGGCCGTCGCCCGTCTCTTCCTCCAGTACCTGAGCCCCGAGTCGTCGCCGCTCCCCTCGGCTGCCGATACCGAGCCCGCTCCGACGGACGGCCGCATCGAACTCCTCCGATACATCCCTCGGCTGCCCCTCCTCCTCGCCCGCGTCGCACCGCTGCTCGGCCCCGTCAAGGCCGTTTTCGAGACACACATCCTGCCTTCCCTGAGCGACCCCGAGCCGACGCGTGCCGACTTGACGCTGGTCGACGAGATGACTCGCAGTTCGCGGCTGCTTTCGCTCAAGATGACGGCGGCGCTGCGGCAAGTCGAGGACCTCCGTGTGGCGTTGACCGCTGTGAGCCACGCGGACGCGCCGTCGTCGACTTCAACGGCCCCCGCCAAGGACAACGAGGCCGCCGCCGAGGCCGACAAGGCCTCTCTGTGGAATTCCTCGAGGCTGGACGGGTGGACGGGTTCCCACCAAGAGCTGGCCGTTCGGTTATACGACATCACTAGGGTTAAAAATATCCATGGATATCCATATGGATATGCCATCCATAATATCCATGGATATTATGGATATCCAAGTACGGTTAATGGATAAACGGTTAATGGATTTTTTAAGCAAGTATGGATTATGGGGGAAACGGTTAGATCCAAATGGATATTAAGAAATGTGGGGTATGGATATTATGGATATAGAATTGTATTAACCATTTGTAATAACCATATTTTCTAAGTCTTATAAGAAATAAAATAGTTAAATAAGAATTTAATAGCTTTAAATAAGAACTTA
>MU846639.1:0-12984 GCA_030867225.1 Colletotrichum caudatum | reverse complement strand
ATAAGGCGTTAGCTACTGCCTGTAACTAACAGCGTTGTTTTTTATAACAAAACATATTATGGCCCTATTTAACTCTCTGCTGCCCAAGTCGTCTTTTCGTCTTGGATCACTCTATCCAGGTACAAGCTGTTACCGGCAGAAGCTCAAAGACACGATACAATTTAATATGTCCGGGCAACGATGATGAGGATAAATGGCTGATGCACAACTTCGATCAGTCTGTTGAAAGCTAAAATCCGATGGTTATTAGACGATCTCACACAGGGCTGATTATATTTAATTCTCGTTTATTATAAGAAATCTCTCGTTTGCTTGAGAGTCTTCGTGTTTGCCTATTCACAGCAAACCCGCCCGTAATTGACAGTATTACGGTGCCACAAGGTAATTGAATGCTTAAACAGCACGTCTGTTCACATCGTCGACAGCAGAGAGCCTGGGGGGTTCAGCACCAACATGTGTTGAATGAGATGCTCTGCTCGCCAGTGCGTCAGCTTCATATTCGACTTGGCCACGGGGGTGGCCACCCTCAGAATATGTGTTCGTCTTGTGGGAAGAGTTGGGCGAAGAACCATGTGTATAGTTTTGCTCGGTCGAATAGTTGGCGTTGCGATCAGCATCGCCAAAGGCCGAAGAAAGCATGCCCTGCATGCTGCTGACGGCATTTGAACCCGCCTGCGGCAAGTTCTTAACGTTGTCGGCAGCATATCCAGACGCGTTGGAGGCCTTGTCCGTGGCTTGTGACGACATGTCGGCCGCAGTTTGCCTGCCGTTCTGGGCGGCGTTTGAGGCCTTGGCTCCGGCGTCTCTGGTCTTGTCGGCGACGGCTCCAGACAAGTCAGAAGCGGTACCTTGTGCTTTGGACGACAGGTTGGAAGCAGTCTGTTTTCCATTCTGGGCAGTGTTCGAGATAGCTTGGCTCGCATTCCTAGCAGCATCACCAGCAGATCCAGAAATGTCGGAGGCAGTTTGCTTTCCGTTCTGAGCAGCGTTCGAAACGGCCTGACCGGCATTCCTAGCAGCGTCGGTAGCGGATCCAGACAGGTCAGCAGCGGTATCTCTGGTCTTTGAAGTCATGCCGGCGGCGGTTTGCTTTCCGCTCTGAGCGGCGTTCGAGAGACCCGTTCCAGCATTTCTGGCCTTCTCGGCGGCAGCTCCTGAAATGTCCGAGGCGGTGCCTACCGCACGGGATGTAAGATCGGCGGCGGCTTGTTTTCCGTTCTGCGCCGTGTTCGACACAGTGTTCCCTGCGTCGTACGCGGCCTGCTGCGCCTTGGACGAAAGCTCGGAAGCCTTGACCTGCCCGTTCTTGGCGAGCTCCTTGCCCTTCTCCGCAGTCGTGTTGGCGAGGTCTTGGGCGCGCGCACCGGCATCCTGAGCCACCTTGCGGCCCTTGGGCGAGTTGACGAGAGGGGCGATGAAGATTGAGGTCAGGGCCATGACAGCCAGCCAGAATGGGGCGACGACCTGGGCGAGTCCGTACAGCGCGGTGACACCGATGAACGCCTATTTATCGGTCAGTCAGACTTGGCCATTCACGAGCAATTGTTAGTCAAAGCCACATACACCGAAAGCCTTCTCAAGATCTTCGCCATAGAGAATTTTCTGCGCTTGGATCACGCCAGACTGAATGAGGTCGTGGATGTCCCTTAAAGTGGCGTTGAGAGTTCCTTCGTCAACCGTCCTGTACGTCTTGGGGCGAAGGCGTGTTGACAGGGAGTCGGAGCTGAATGATCGGCTAGCGAACTCCGTAACAGATACCACTCCGAGAGTAGTCATCGCGGCCTTCAGCGCCCATTGTGTAAGTGGCAAATAGTGCGCTCCGAACAAGATACTCAGAGCACCCAGGTATGTGCCCAGCGTACGAAGCGGGTCCTCCCACTATGAGGAGTGTCAGCAATCTTCTTAAATGTCAATTAGAGTGAGACTTGCGTTGATGTATTTGTAGAGGCTGTCTTGGTTGGCTACAAGAATATAGTTGTCAGTTGATTTCTATATTATTACTTGCCTATGCGTATAATACCTACCAAGGACTTGCTTCAACGGGCCATCCTGCTGTTGATGCGATCTTTCTTGAAGCGCACGTTGTATGACTAGATAACGGTAGTATGTCAGTTCACAGAAAGATGTATTCGACGGTACGGTGGTCGCCGGACTCACTCTGCGCCGTGTCCTCGCTGCTGTGCTCGCCGCCTTCGTTATTCAGAATGACAACAGTCGGTTCACCCATGACTGCGGATTGGCTACGTGAGATTGATGGTGTGACTCGGTTGTTAAATTCTGTGTTCGCGTATATAAGAAAAACTGTCGATTTGATGTGTGGTATTTGAGAAGGCACACCACACGAGAACACAAACTACCGGCCGGAGCATCTACCTTTTGTTCTCCTGGCCAAGAGCTATCATGCGTCAAGCTCCCCTCATGCTCCCTTCAATGGCGTTGCCCATTGCATCATGTTGACACGCGTCGACATTGCTGAGGAGACGGGCAGCTCATGACGTCGCCTGGTGGTCATCCTGCACTGGTCTTTCACACCAAAAAGCGAGGTAATGCTTAGCGCACGCCGTGGGATGATGACGAGGCGGCGGAATGTCGCACGCGAGCACACACGAGCACGGAATACGCATTTGGATTCCTGTTGGCTTTCCTGCCCAGATGCGTTTCATGTCGGATTGCATGTGTCTCATAGCTAGCGCAAGGGCGGCGACAATGCGTCTGCACGTCATTCAGAATCGAGGGGGCATTCCGCCCAATAACAGCCGTAGACCTGGGAGTGAACATTGCCTGTTCCGCGTTAATCATAAGTGTCCACGAGTAGAGATGACTCTTTCGCACCCCAGCTACGTGCCTTGGATCGCTTCGTTCCAGGAGACGCAATCAGAGGAAACTCCTGTTGTGATGGTTGACATCGGCTTAGTGATCGTCGATGCATCCCACCATACGACACCACTTCATCATCAGGCACGGGCGGGGAGAAGGGGGGTTGTCACGGTCCGATCCGCTAGCCATAATTAGCTGAAAATGCGGGGTGTGTCCATTGGCCCGTTCCAGACCGTTTGCCCCCAGGAACGTATGCTCCGGGCACATTCAGTCAGCCGCGAACAGCAGCTCCGTTGCACGACTCCAACGTTTTTGTCAATCATGTAATGTAAGGTTAACGTTAAGTCAAGAAACAACATCCTAGCTTCCGCCTTTTATATACCGAGCTACGGCCAGTCGCTGGAGACTGAGGCTGTCTCTGCTATGCCTGATACTCAACACTATAATATAAGGTATTCTAATAGAAACAAACATTATAAAGCCTTGTAGCTTCGCCTTCCCATGAACTAAGGCTGTTAGAGCTTCTAAAGCTGACTCCTTTGTAGCTGCTATACATACTGCACTAGACCCCGTTGCCGTGGTTGTCTTGCCTTATGTTCTACACAGCAACACACCGCAACGAAACAAGAAACTCTGACAGAATGCTAGCCCAGCACCTTGAAGACCATCGATAGAAGGGTCTTTGTGCTCTTCCAACAGTGCAGTTGGCAACAGGCCGCGATCTAGCAGACCCTGGGCGTGCAAATGATGCAAAACTTGGCGGGCAGGGCAGGATGAAGTCCCAACAAGTAGAATAAGAATTGTTTGTAATGATTATTTACATTTTCCCCACAGGTTAGTCCCATTAGAGATATCAGGTTTCCATAATTTATAGCCGGCTTTTCAAAAAAACCAACAGAGCGAATATTGCGCGGCGACATTAACGACGATGATCTGACTTTGATGGCAGTTCAAATGCTGGATAGAGTCCTTGCATTTTACTTCTTCCGAGAAGCCTTCCAGGCGGTGAAGTGATCCGTTAGGGTCGTCTCAAGCGGCCGCAAGTTGATGCTTAACTCGCTGACACTCCGACTATTGATAACACTAAAGCGCACTCCCACGTTCCTCGTAATCCACTTCCTCGTTAGACCAAAGAACATAGGCCCTAGCACGCTAACAAACACGTCGGGCAGCTGGTGATTGGGAATGAGCGGCGACCCACTCAGCTTCCGAAAGAACCGCGAGATGTCCAAGAACGCGGCCATCTCCTTGGCGGCAACAATGTAGCGACCCTTGGCAGAGGGCGTCTCTGCCGCCTTGACGTGGGCCGCCGCAACGTCCCGGACGTCCACGGTGGCAAAGCAGAGGTCGGGCACGCCAAAGAACAGCTCCCCGCGCAGGAGCTCGTCCACGAGGTACAGGCTGCCAGAGTCGGAGCCTTCGGACAACGGCGGGCCCAAGACCAAGCCAGGGCAGATGACGACCATGTCCCACCGGTTTTGTCGCTTTGCGATCTCCCAGGCCTCCTTTTCCGCCAGCACCTTGGAGTAGTGATAGGGATTGTGGTCCACCGTGCTGGTCTCGTTGAAGTATTGTTCGGAGAGGACCCCTCCCATCTGATCGGAAACGTCACGGTAATCGCCGAATATTGCGCCGACTAGAGTTCGGACGAGTATCAGCCCAAACTCAACTCAAATCAGTTCTGTAGATGATGACATGCACTTGTAGAGGTAAGCACAACCCGCTTGACAGATTCCGTTTCCTCGACAGTGGCTAACACGCTCTGAGTACCCTTCAGTGCAGGTTCAACGCATTGCTTCTGGCCATCTTTGATCTTTTCTGCCATCAGAAAAGGCGACGCGACATGGTGGACTACCGTGCACCCCCGCATTACCGGTTTGAATGAGCCATTTTGGAGCAGGTCAGCTTCGAAAAGCTTCAGTCGACCTGCCGGATATTCGTCTTGCAGCGCCTTCAAGCTTGCAACCTTTTTTGTTATTCTTGAGGCTGCGCACCGTTGCGTGGACAGAAAAGCCTTGAAGCAAGAGTTCGTTTATTAGGTGCTGCGCGATGAACCCACTCCCTCCGGTGACTAGTTGAGGTTGACTGTCAGGCATCCCAGGAAGGATTTGGCGATCTTCCGGGTTGCGTCTTCTTTGTTCTCTTGCGCAAACTTATAATGGCTGGAAAATTAATCTTTTGTTTTGTCTGTGTCTGGTCGCAAGGGAGTTTGCTTCCCTCGCTGAATCAAAAAAGGAAGAGGGCTCTTGCCAACAGCTATGCCAACCATGAATGTAAGGGTCTTCGGGTGTCCGCGGAGTGCCACTTCACCTATATGAGCACCTATGTCTTCCAGCTTTTGGCTGCTCGCCCAACCCGCAGACACGTATCACGGGATGAACCGGGCCAACGGTCGGGGTATTCTTATTGGCCCACAAGCCTACATATACGCGGTATTCATTGCCTATGGGCATACGAGAATACGTATGATAGACCTGGAAGAATCAACGCACTAATCGGACCAGTATGTGAGGCTATTAGTCCTACGACAATACGAAACACCTGGATCTATGGTCCGTTCAATATGCTTTCATGTTCATTGCATAACTTCGTTCAATGACTTCATGTCCGGTTTCATTAGCCCAAGACTGCTTCCTGTACGGAACCTGGCCGCTGAAGTGCCCCTGGATACTTGACAGCACGTAACAATTCTAGTTGATCTCCCGGATATGGTTAACGGATACATGGTGTATATGTCGGAATGTACAGTTTGGCAGAGTGGAAGTTGTTCTTTTTATCATCGTTGAAGTTGGTTACCCCAGGCGCTACTTGTCCTCCGCAAGAATACGCCGGCGTTGAATATAACAGCAACAACGACATCATCATCTAAGACTACTTGTGAGGCCCAGGCCGGCAATGGCATTGGGGAGGGTTTTGGTAGCAGGAACTGTGCGAAGCCATCCTTGCCCGTCCAGCCGTCTATGCCGAACCTGGTCAGCCTCTGGTCGTCCTTGGCCGCGTGAGACTCGGAACACAGCTCGGTCGCTTGAGAGCGTGGCTCCGGAGGACGGACCTGGCACAGCAGAGGAACATCAGTGGCTTACAGCGCGCTTGGTCGATACGGAAATCCGGGAGTCAGGGCCGACATAATCCCGGTACACGTTGCCCAGGCTCGTGGCCTTCGCTGATGTCGAGATGGCAGACCCTCAGGAGGCCGTACACAGGGCCCTTGGGTCCGTGGCATGGAGAGAATTGCAAGAGCCACCCGGGGCGTTGTGCAGCCGCAAAACCCCCTCGCAGCCGATATCCGGAGGGACAGCTTCAGGTGCGTTATGTTCCACGCTGCGTTGCGCGGTCGCCGGAAAGGGATCCAGCGGTTCAGCACGAGCGCCAACTCTCAGAGGTTCAAGATCCTCCGTCCAGTGCTGGAGCCTCATGAACTCTAGGATTCGCCGCTACATATCCCGTCTCCTCGCACAGGTTGGGGTCGGACCGGAGCCAGTCGAGCCCCGAGGAACTGCTCCATTTCGGTGCCCAATTCACGTTCGGCCGCAACGGTCTCGAGCCGCGGCCGCTTCCCCAGGTCGACCAGTTTGATACACACGGCGTCGGCCCACAACAGGAACCAAGATCGCCCTTCGGTGGGTGTGTTGCTTAGCGCCGCCCAGCGGCTGCGGCGATGCCGCACGGCCGCCTTGGGGTTGACAGTTGCGTGAAAGACGACACGCTGAGGCCTCGAGCCATCCGCCGGGTACGCGTCGAACACCTCGGTCTTCACCTGGGCGCCTCCCCCAGACGTACGGGAATTCGCAGAAACACTGGTTTGTCGTCGTCGAGAGAGGCGGCAGCAGATCGTGCCAGACTCATCATCCAACTAGAGCAGCACGAGGAGCCGGATCTCGGAGTGCACCGCATCGAGTGGCAGATCGTACAACGTCGGCGAGCTTCTCATGATCAAGCCCGGCTATTTGAACGACATGGGTCGATGAGATGGGTTTCCCGACCAAAAGACGAGAGCCTGGGAGATATCATGTTGGCCAAGTCGGAGAAGAGCAAACGCTCGCTGTCACAGAGGCAGTCTACTTTGTTCCTGTGCATGCACTGCATCCCATGTAAGCACGAGGCGAACTCCCTATAGCACAGACTCCGACAACAACAGTGTAGCGTTCATGGTCAGTTGGTATTATCGGAGGCGAGCTGTACTCTTGGCCAACCTGATCAGCATCCCGCAATAACCAAGACCACAGTATGGGTATCGACGCAGAAGGCGTTCGATCCAGCCCTCTGTGGACAATATAGTCCGGATCGCCTGTTTAGCCACGACACTGTTGCTTCTGAGGCTTGGCTCCCGGCCTCTGGAAGTCAGGTCTGCATAGCAAGGAGTTGTCGAGTCGTGCTATGCCCTGTCAAGATCCGGACTCAATTAAGCGACCAAGGGTCGCACGTGCTTGTGACAGTCCCGCGTCCGACCGCATTCAGGCTGCCTACAAGACCGTTGATCATCTATCTGCCTTGCGGGGGAACCCTTCACGATTGGACGGCCAGTCCGCGAAGCATGGAAAAAGTACCCATCGCCAGTGGGGAGGGAGGGGGGGCGGTTCTGTAGCTAGGACCGCTTGTGACACCACCCGTGCAAGGAACGAAGTGGATGATCATCTTATAATAGCAGGGAGCGTGCGCACGCGACTACCTGGACGAAGGAAGACACTGCAGCGTGCAGGCCGTGATGGAGGGTTATTACTCATTACTCGTGGAGTCGTGGTGACATGGACAAGTCATGTCCCGGAGCCGCTCGGCAAGCCGGCAGGGAAAGATGTACCGACAAACATGTACCGGAAAGTTTCGTCGCCTGATAGATGGAAGGAATACGACTCTGTATGGGGATGGTGGCATTCGTAGAGCGAATCATTTTGTGTTGAGTACAGCGTCGACGGGGGATCGACTTCGAGGTTCTTGGGTAGAGACAATCCCACTTGAGCCGTGGAGGAAGAGAGATGTTAGAAACGAGTGTTCGTATTGCGGCACCGAGCTGGCCTTCCCATCAGCGTCATGTATCGAAAGTCGAAGTGGATGGTCCCTCTCCCCCTCCATCCTCTTACGAAGGCCGAAGGGCTCTTAAGAAGGCGAGGCATAGAGCGGCTGGAGCTTTCGATCCCAACATACTACGTATGTTCGATAACTTGGCTTCGACCGCAAAGGCCCCCCCACCCTCCGGTGGAGTGTGGTTGTTTGATAAGGTTGCAGCACATATCCACCGAGAGAACAAGTCACTGAAGATCCCATCAGCCAACAGACCGGACTTTGATTGCTTTTGTGGGCCGGCTTGTGCCACGAGTGAGTTCGTAGGTGCACATCACCATCACTGCCTTACTCGTCATCGCCTTCACCCACGTTCCTTGAGCGCAAGCCGGTTCGCAGGGTGACACCCGCGAACCTGTCAAACTGCTGAGGCCAACGATCACTCACCAAAAGTACCCAGGCTAGACTAGGACTAGGCCACCTGGAGGGCCGAGTACCGGTAGGTATCTGACCAGGGTTCTGTCTGTTGGTGCTCTCGGATACTACGGCAGGCCTAATAGTGGTCTCACGTTTAATTTCACCTTCTCTGAGAGCGTGTACTTTCCTGCTTCTACTCCCCCTGGCTCGGTTCGATTTGCCTTGCATTTGGAACAAAGGCATTGAGCAATTGTGATCAGTGATCACGCACCCAAGGTTGGTTGAGAATGTCGATCTAGGCGGTAACAGTTATTCCAACGGTCCTATTCGTTCGCACATATATATCCACAATGCTCGAGTCAAACACCGAGCGGGGGATTCCTCCCCTCTGCCAGGCAAAGAATCGTGCATTTACCAGTGGATTTGAGCTTTATCTATGTTGCCTGGGGAAGTTAAATTTGCGTGGGGTTTTTATTTTTGTTCCTGTTTTTTTTCTTGGGGAACATAGAATATTTATTAATGAAGGTTCTTCGGTATAAGTCCATCGCAAGCATATACAATGAATGACTCGACAGGCATTGCGAAGCCTCCTTTGGGATTAGATTACTGCCACACGGATGCGGAACGAATGATGAACCGTACCAAATGTTTTTACTATCCCAGTGCCCGCATGCATTGTGTCTTGGCCCTTTCCCGTCCACCCAAGACATAAGCGATGGGATCAACGTCGGACCAGGGCCAATGTCTGGATACAACTCAACCTGAGTCGATAGCTTCGGCACTTTGGAAGTAATCGAAACTAATAAATTTATGCTATGTTCCAACGGGGAAAACGGTTGGTTTGCGCATGGACGGCACCACCTTAATGGGCCTGGCAAACCCCTCTCTTCCGCTACAAATGAGTGGTCACAATACGACTGGGAACCGGACAGTGACGCACACATTGCGAAGACCTCCGCTTTGTTTCCCCCATTCACTATCCGACGAGGTATCACTTCTCACAATCTTCATCGCGCGATTTGCTCCGAAGCTGTTTTACTTCAAACCGGACGAGTATTGGATGGCGGTGATGCTCGTTTCCATGTTTCGGGGATGGAACCATAGCATTCACAAGGGCGGGCGGCCGTGTGCAGTTTATTTGGAAAGGCAGACTGCCAGCATTCACATTGGGGAAGGGGGGTTTAGGAGGAGAAAATATAGCCTTGGGCTTGCTTAGGTACGGAACACGGACTGTGTCCCCCCCCGCGATGGACGACCACTCACAGGAGCCTTGTCGTCTTAAGAGCATCTGCATCCAATATGAACCTTGAAACGGCATCCAGAGTACCTTTCAGCAGTTAGCCTAGTTCTTCGGCAACACATTATCTGAAGGAACCATTCCGAGGAAACTATAACCGGAGCGATCTGGAAGCATAAGTAGTAAAGTTTTTTTTTGCCAAGATGTACGAGCTGTCAAAGCAGTAGTGTTTTCTCCGTGATGCGTGACAGGTCGCATTGCTTCGTTGAGACGAACATGGAGGCAAAGACATCGTCAGTGCGAGACACAGGGACTAGGCAATCTTGATCCAGTCAGGTAGCTTAACTGTCAATTCCGGAAACGTTTTCCAAGGCCGCCAACTCCCTGAAACGCGCGATGGTTCCGCCGGCCCAGCATTGTTCTGCCTGACTCGGGTTTTTGTCAAGGGGCAAGGAACCGGGATTTTCAGGAAAACTTGCCCCATCTGCGTTTACTGTACAATTCCAGCTCTTGATGTTGTGGGGTTGCAATCTCCCTCTTTTTTTTTCTCTCTCTTCCTTTTTCTTTTTTCTTTCTTTTCTTTCTCGCTCTTTTTCCTTCTTCCTATCCTCTTTTGCACCCCCCCCAACCCTTGTTCGCTGTGTGTCGTTATCCACGTGGCTAGGCCCCATGTGTCTCTACTTCGTAAGTCATGCGGCATGTCGAGATAGAAAACCTGCCCATGTTCGATGCCCGTAGCCAAAAAAGCCCCCAGGCAGGTAGACCACCTCTCCCCAAAAGGCGGACCATTTACGACTTGGGACGTAGAAAGAGGTATGAGGCGGCAACGACAACGTGGTCGCGACATATGAGGTACTATGTAAACTAAGTTGCCAGCGCCAAGAGGAGAATGCTCGATCTGCCATGGCTGTCCGTCCACAAATCTGGGCCTTCGTTGAGACGAAAACGGGTTTACGCATGTCATCGGAGCACATGATGGAGGGTTGAGGTGGTATTCGCACGGGCAGCGTCAAGGGATACCCCATAACACAGAAGGATCATCACGGCATCCAGGGCCGGCTACGGGCTTGAAAGAGCATGGTACGCTGTCGCTTGCTTGTCAGGACACACTACAAGGCTCCCTTCCCTGCCTGGAGAGAAAGGGGTATGGTTTGGGCTGTGGAGTATGGTACGGTGCCTGCAGCCGGGGTTGCATCTCCAGTCTTATCAGTATTCGCGTAGATGCAACACTGCGGGCCCTCCGTTCGTCTGCACCAATTCATCAACTACCATATGTACGGGACGGGTCCCGGGGGAATCGCGCTCGAGAGACTCCGTAGTTCTATTAGTCTTTTGCCCCCCCCCGCGTTCAAGAAGGGATGGAGCTCGGTCTATTTCCATTCTTTCTCTAGTTTGATTTCTGATATCTTGGCTCTGCTGACCAGGCCTCTCCATTCGCTTCCAGAAGCACCAGGTCCCGTACCACGACTGCCGCGACCATGGACGGAGCAACGATCAACAGGCTGTTCGGGACGGCGGACAACTCCCACGAGCCGGAGCCGTTGGTGAACAAGCAAAGCACAATTCTAGGTGTTGTCATTAGCTTTGCGGTTTGTCGACCTTGGCCCGCAGCTGCAAAGCAAAGATGCTGACAAAAGATCACCAGGTTCTCTCATGGGTATGCGTCGCGTTCCGGATGTATGTGCGTACCAAGATGGTCCGGTCACTGGGATGGGATGACTTTTTTGTCGTATTGTCGCTGGTACGCTATCCGAACACCGGCATGGAACGAGCATCGTCTGACTCTAATCCCGCTCGCAGTTCTCAATCACCACGGGTTCTGTTGGAATCTGCGTCGGTAAGGACTCTTCGATATGTCGTCTCCGGCTCGTCTGTGATGCTAACCCTTTTGGTCAGCAACCAAGTTTGGCTTGGGCAGGCACATCTACACCTTGTCTGCCTATGACATTCAGGCCTATCTCCGAGTATGTGCCTCCACACCACGGCCAATGTCGAAATTCCCCCGTGACTTGTCCTAACGCAACTTTCTGGGCTAGACTTTCTACATTTCGAACGGCTCGTATCAGATGTCGACGGCCTTCATAAAGATCTCTCTCCTCTTCCAGTACCTTCGCATCTACGACCAGCCCTCCTTCACCAGACGCGCCTGCATTTTTGCCATCATTCTTATAACCATGTGGGCAATCACCTACT
This sequence comes from Colletotrichum caudatum, assembly GCA_030867225.1. NCBI lineage: Eukaryota > Fungi > Ascomycota > Sordariomycetes > Glomerellales > Glomerellaceae > Colletotrichum > Colletotrichum caudatum. Next base: position 1,322 of record MU846639.1, on the reverse strand, counting down.
CGTTCCTAAGCTGGGTTCCCTGTGTTCCAGTAAGAGCTTACTGGGACTGGTCTGTTCCGGCCAAGCGTTGGGCATACGGATCCCTCGACGCCGAGGTTTTCTCGGCCACCTTCGAAAGCCACTCTGCAGCCAATATCGCCCTCGACATGTTGGTGCTGATGATCCCGGTGCCCCTCTACTTCAAGCCCGGCGTGCCACTCAAGTCTAGACTGGGGTTACTTGCACTCCTCAGCATAGGCGTCGCGTATGTCGATCCGTTCAGAGCCCCTCCCCCGCTTCTCCCCCATGACCTTTAGCTGACCAGAGGGATTTCACAATGCAGAGTCAACTGCGTCTCTGTAGTCCGATTCATCACCATTCTGCAACACCGCAGCGCCACATACCCGACCCTCGATTTCCCCTGGTACGCACCCATCAGCGTCGTCCTTGCCTGCATCGAGGTCGACCTCGCCATGGTGGCCAGCAGTATCCCCATCTTCTGGCCCGTCATCCGACAGGCGTTCCCCGGCATCTTCGTCACCAAGGAAATCGAAGTCACGTGTGAGGTTCGGAGGTTGGAGAGTGTCGAGCTCGAGGACGACGTGGGAGAGGAGGGCCGCAGGTCGAGAGTGGGTAGCGAGGCAAGTCTTCGACAAGACAAGCCAGCACGCAATGCGCGGTATATGGACGAGTTCGTCCAGAACCAGGTTGATCCCCTGAGGAAGAGCAAAAGTGTTGTTACCGAGGTCAAGGCGTCAAAAAGGAAAGAAGATGGATGGTGGCACAACGGTAGCTGAGCAGAATCTGGTCGTGCGATATCTTTCGAACATTCAATTTGAGGCATTTGATATGACCATTTCGTTCACTTCTTGGTGTAACCAGAACTATTGCCAGGTTTCAACATTAACATGCACTGAATCGAGAATGGATGGCGTGACATTCCTATTCTATGGAATTCCTTTTATATGCATCGATAAGAATTCGGCGCAGTTGGAGAAATAACTGTAAGCTGTGACTGGATGAACAGAGCCAACGGTTTTGTGTCGCTTTTGTGTCGCTTTTGTTGACAGCGCCTTCTATGTAGGCTTGCCACTTCATCAGCGCACTGCGACTGGGGTGATTGATTCAGCATTGCAAGTAAGAGCACAAAATGAGACATGAGGGAGATGAACGATTGCTATCCTAGAAAATCAGATAAGAGATAATTGTTCTAGAGACGTATAAATTGTCTATAAGTACTATATTGAAAGTGTGTAGGGTATAGAGGACTTATGCGGTGTGGTGATCTCAAAAGAAACACTACTATCTATATAAGTAATATAAGATGCTTTCTCTAATTAGAG
>MU846638.1:0-13005 GCA_030867225.1 Colletotrichum caudatum | reverse complement strand
AATACCCCCCTTTAAACTTTGCAGCCCTATACCTAATACCCCCCCCTGAACTTTAAATACCCCCCTATAAACTGTACCCCCCTGGTATGCTGGAGCTGGCGGCAGCTCAGGGTCCAGTGGAAATAGAAGATGGAGAGCCGCAGGAAAGCCCGAGCTCCGTCAGAAACCTTGGAAAGCTGACGTCGGCCCTCGGCGTCGCAGTGGCTCGCGTAAATCCGCGGCGCGGGAGCAGCCGCCGGTCGGGACGAACGGCATCAGACCAGTCGTCCACACTGGATTACGTAGAATTTGGGGTGGGGGGGTTTCGGGGCGTCTTGGTGAGCCCGAATGCCGTCAAACGGCGGAGATTTATATTTCTCCAGCCCAATCCGAGAACGAGCCGAGGCAAGGGGGGAAACGCGCTGTTGTGTTGCATGGCTGGCCTTTACTAAGGACCTATGCAGACTTCACCAGGGTACCTAGGTGGTGTAGCCATGACCCATACGATCCCCTACGATCCCGAAGATGCCGACCGGCGGTTCCGTCACCACCGACGCTGGGTTGGCATGCCACGCTGTGCACGCGCCAACGGCACATCGACGTCATAGGGCGTTCACAGCGGGGATGACTCAGCTCCACTTTCCGGACTCCAATTGAGAAGGGGGGGGGGGGGGGGGTCCCCCTGCCAAGGCAGTGCGACGCTTCGGGAGCAATGACGAGACTCTTTAATTTGTTTGTATTGCAGCGCTTTATTAGTCGAGGCCGTCCACCGCGGCAGCCACCACATTCCACCTCACCCCATGTGTACATACATGTTTTTCTCGTAAGCGACGTAGACCTCTGTTCTCCAATTGGAACAACAAAACGCCCAAAAAATAAAGGAAGCGGGAAGGAAGAGGAAAATCACACACACACACACACCATGGCCGCAGTAAAATCATCACAATCGGAGCTTCCGACATTCTCGCCCATCGACTATGGCAAGTTTTTCGGAGCCGGCGCCCTCGCGGCGACCTTGACCCACGGTGTAAGCCATCGCCGCCTCCCATGAATCCCCCCCCGCGAACCACGAGTGCTCACATCGTTACTCTCCCGCAGGCCGCGACGCCCATCGACGTCGTCAAGACGCGCATCCAGGTCGACGACGCCATGAAGGGCCTCAACATGGTCAAGGCCGGCCGCACCATCGTCGCCAAGGAGGGCGCGTCCGCCCTGCTGACGGGCTTCGGCCCCACCGCCGTCGGCTACCTCGTCCAGGGCGGCGGCAAGTTCGCCGGCTACGAGTTCTTCAAGAAGCAGTTCATCACGGCGGCCGGCGGGCCCGAGCGCGCCGTCGATAAGCGCACCGCCATCTACCTCGGCGCCAGCGCCACCGCCGAGTTCTTCGCCGACATCCTGCTGTGCCCCCTCGAGGCCACCCGCATCCGCCTCGTCTCCCAGCGCGGCTACGCCTCCGGCCTCGCCCCCGGCTTCATGCGCCTCGCCCGCGAGGAGGGCCTCAAGGGCTTCTACTCGGGCTTCGTGCCCCTGCTGTTCAAGCAGGTCCCCTACGCCGTCGGCCAGTTCTCGGTCCACGAGGCCGCCGTCGAGGTCATCTACCGCGCCATGGGCCCCGAGCGCAAGGCCGCCATGACCCAGCTGCAGTCCACCGGCGTCGAGCTCGCCTCGGGCATCCTCGCCGGCGTCGCCGCCGCCGTGCTCTCCCACCCGGCCGACACCCTGCTGTCCGCCATCAACAAGGGCGCCGGCGACCCGAAGCAGGGCGCCACGAGCCGCATGGTCCAGCTCGCCAGGGAGTTCGGCCCCAAGCGCCTGCTGCTGACCGGCCTGGGCCCCCGCATCATCATGACGTGCGGCCTGGTCGCCGGCCAGTTCGTCATCTACGCGCAGTGCAAGACGCTGGTCGGCGCGCCAGCCGGTATCGAGATCCACAAGGAGGAGTCGCTGTAATCGGGAAATGGCGAAAAAAAATGCGTCATGTGTAAATTTTCCAGAGGCTAGAAAGATTCTGGGGTGGGACGGCGTTCGGTTGCATTGGATCCGGTTGCTTGAGCGGTAGACCAGCGATTGCTTAGACGATGCGATTCACGAATCATGGTTTTGCTACATGCTTGTAAGCCATTAGGAAATTTCAATCGAGTTTAGAGACCAAAATACTCATCAATGTTGAGATGCCTCCTTTGCTTTGGTTTGCAGACACAGTAGTCACTGGTACTCTCAGGAGCCTCAGGATGGACGTCACCCGGACAGTGAGGGACACTGGACTGTGAGGAATTTGTATCTCTGCAACAACCTGAGTGACTAAACGCACCTTGGGGAATTCTCCCCGTATTCAGTCAAGATTGAGCGTCCCCTGACCGTGGTCGTTAGGTCAGTATCGGGAGCTGCAGCGGTGACCTTTTTGTTGAAGGGCTTTGTCAAGCGATCGATGGAAGGAGCATATTTGGACTAGATGCAGAAATTACGTCTGCGGGAAACAACCAACTGGTATATGGAATTTTGGGCAAGTAGAATATGTCCGTAGCACAACAAGAGAAGGAGCAGAGTCGAGATCCGCCATTGATATTCTAGGCAAGAGAGAGCGGCACCCGCTCTCTCTTTCCAGAGGTCGGGCGATCCTGGAGAAAGCCCACACAGACTACCGACAGAATCATTAGGAAAGCACCATGAATACCCATACGCTGTGAGACTGCTGGGAAAGTAGCTGCTGCCCAATCTGACAGGATCGAAAGCGAACACAGATTTCTTGCCTTGCCCACTTGGGTGGCCTCCTTCCTCGGACATATTCGCATTTCTGTCCCTACAGGCTACAAAACCTACCTCTCCGGATTGCTGGCTTCTTCTCTCTTCTCACAACTTCATCATCACAGCCCATCATCAAGAAATATCCTCAACCCAGCACCGTTGACCATAAAACCATACCATTCCCCCAAGAACACCCCAAAAGGATCCCACGAGGATGCTCGTCAAAGTCTACTCTCTTCTCTTGGCCTCCGCGGCTCTCACCGCCGCCGCCGACTCATTCAACCTGTACGCTTACTGGTCCGATCAAGTCGATCAGATAGCAGCCTGCCCGCAGGACTTCGCCATCAACGCCCGGCACGGACGTTTCTGGGTCGGCGACAGCCAGCCCACGACCTACTGCCCAGACTTCTCCGGCGCCAACTGCCCGCCCGGCAACACGACCGTAGTCGATGGCCTCTTCAGGAAGCTCCAGGTCCGTTCCCAGCCTTTCCCCTTGCCCTCCATTGGCCCCTCGTCCCCCAACTCCGACATGGGTTTTCCATCCGTCTCGCTCTGCCGCCCATGCTTCCAAAGCACCTCCCATCCTTGTCGTCGTCGCTGACCTCTCCCTCATGGGAAACCAGATCTCGAAGCCTGGAGGACAGAGGGTCTACGCTGACCCCGACGGCATCATCTCCTACACACCGGGAGGCGACAGCTCCGTCGAGGCGACGCCCGAAGGCTCCAACCTGAACGCCTTTCGGAAGTCGCCCGCGTAGTGCCCTGGCGTCTTCGAGGGCAACGACCATCTGCTGTGGTTTTACAAGTTCGGCGCGGACCCCGCCTACTCCAACATCTACGTCTGTCCCGACGAGGAGGGCCGCGAGTACCTCAGGGCGCGGTGGACTTCGAAGCGGGACGCGGTTTGGGATAGCCAGTGCGTCGCCTTAGATGGCTTGCTGGCGCATCCGAGTGGTGACGAGGTTGGGGCGTACGAATACACCAGGACCTGAGTTGGTAGTCCGTTTCTGCCATATAGTGTCCAGTGTCAGAAGACGTTGTTGGGTCGGCGCTGGGACTCTAGCAAGAGGGTGAAGGTGTGGAGTGTACTGTCCGGCTCACTAGTGGGATTTGCAACCTAGCATAATACAAAGTATCACCATTGCATTCACTTCTGTCACATCATGGCTTCTGCTGCTGCTGCGGGGCGCTTTCTCGGAACAGTGGTTTTTTTTTACCCCCAATTACAACACATGGCGCAGATCCTGTGATACTCGCACCCACCAAACTCGTATACAACTTGCCCACCTAGTCCAAAACAAGCTCAAAGTCAAACTCCCCGACCCTTAGCTCATACTGCGGCAGCGTCGCCGGCCCGCACGACCCGGTGCCCAGACCGTGGTGCGCCCAGTCGAGCCTCACGACCGTGTCCTCCCTCTTGCGCTTGTGCAGCTCGTACGGGTGGGTGCACTCGTCGAGGTCCTTGGTCGTGTAGTGCATCGCCGAGAAGGACGCGCGCTCGAGGTCGCCGAAGCGGGCGCGGATGAGGCGCTGGAGGGGCGGGGGGGGCTCCTCGCCCCCGCGTGCGGCGGCGGCGGCGGCGCCCTCGTCGTCGTCGTCGTCGGGGATCCGGCCCCTGAACTCGACCCAGCGGACGTCGGTCCTGTTGCCGCCGTCCTGCGGAAACTCGTAGTCGACAAAGAGGTCGTCGACCGTCTCCTCCCAGTTGCCAAAGGCCTGGCTCTGCTTCTTGTCGCGGTAGCTCTCGCCCGGGCCGCGGCCCCACCAGGCCGCCGTCTCGACGCCGCGGACGCCGAGGGTGAAGCCGATCCGGGCAAAGGTGTCGGGAAGCAAGGGGCCGCTGGGCTTGCCCTTGACCTTGATGTAGACGGCCTCGCCGTGGAAGGTGAAGGTGGTCCAGGTGTCGACGGCCCAGGCGAGGACGGGCGGGGCGATGCGGGAGTGGACGTTGACGACGAGGCCGTGCTTCCCCCTGCTCCACTCGACACGGCGGACCGAGTGGCGCGTCTGGTCGAGGCGGCGGTCCTTCCAGTTGGGACCGAAGCGGCCGCCGCGGTCGTTGTCGGTGAGGGCGCGGTAAAAGTCCATGATGAGGGGCTCGGTAAGGAGCTCGAGATGCGGGCGGGACGCCTTGCGCCAGGAGGCGATGGTGCCGAGCTGGAGGTCGAGGCCCCAGGTCGAGAGGCCTGTGGAGGAGGTGATGGTGAGGAGGGAGGGGGATGCCTGGGCGACCTGCGGGACGGGGTCTACGAAGGAGCTCGAGAGGGAGGAGAGGATGGCGGCCATGGAGGGCGGCTTGGAGAGCGGGACCTGGCCGAAGGCGACGAGGTGGCCAGCCTTGGCCCAGTTCGTGTCGCTGGCGAGGGCGAAGTCGATGTGCAGGTAGGCCTCGGCGGCGAGGTTCTTCGGGAGACCCTTGATCTTGAGGTGGGCTTTGGTGTGCGGTTTGACGCCTGGGAGTGCGTGTTAGTCAAGATGTGTGGATATTGGCAATCTGCGTGGGAACGAGACGGTGTGACGGAGTGCTTACCCTTGGGGATCTCAACCTCCTGGTCGCCGCCGATGATCATGCCGTCGGCGACGATGTGCCAGGTGGCGCTAAGGTGGTCCAGGGAGATGAAGTCGTAGCGGTTGATGATGGTGACCTCGTTGTCCTTGATGCCGAGAGTCTGGACCGGCTCGATGGCCTTGCCGTACTCGCGCAGGCCGGGCGTAGGGGTGTGCTCGGCGAAGCAGAGGCCGTCAAAGACAAAGTTGTAGTCGTTGGGCACGTCGCCAAAGTCGCCGCCGTAGCCCATGTACTCCTCGCCGTCCTCGTTCTTGGTGCGGAGGCCCTATGTCACTGTTTTAGTAGACGACAATTGACCCGCCTCTGCATCACCTGGCGCGAACTTACGTGATTGGCCCATTCCCACACGAAGCCTCCCATGAGGCGTGGGTACTTGTAAAAGGCCTCGACATACTCCTTGACGCCGCCCGGCCCGTTGCCCATCGCGTGGATGTACTCGCACAGGACGAGCGGCTTGGACCACTGCTTCTCGGAGCCCATGCTGACAATGTCGTCGGCCGAGGCGTACATCCGGCTGTAGATGTCCGCCGTCCGGGCCTCCCAGTCGCCCTCGTAGTGCACCAGACGAGACTTGTCGATGCTCTTGATCACGTCATACATGTGCTGGTGGTTCGAGCCGTAAAAGGACTCGTTGCCCAGGGACCACAAGACGACGGACGCGTGGTTCTTGTCGCGCTGGACCATCTGCCTTGCGCGGTCCTCGTAGGCCTCGCGCCACTCGGGATTGTCAGTGGCCCAGCTCTCCCCCCTGTTGCCGACGACGCCGAAGCCGTGGCACTCGAGGTCGGCCTCGTCAAGGATCCAGAGGCCGAGCTCGTCGGCGAGGTCGTACAGCCGCGGGTCGTTGATGTAGTGCGACGTGCGGATGCCGTTGATGTTGAAGTGCTTCATGAGCAGCAGGTCACGCTTGAGGAACTCGTACGGCACCGCGCGGCCCGAGTCGGGGTGGTGCTCGTGGCGGTTGACGCCGCGAAACTTGACGGGCTCGCCGTTGATGCAGAAGACGCCCTTGAGGAGCTCGGTGCGACGGAAGCCGACGCGCTGGACCAGGCTGCACTTTTTGAAGTTGAGGACGAGGGTGTAGAGGTATGGCGTCTCGGCGGTCCACTTGTGCGGATTCTTGACGCGGATGTCGAAGCTGTTGTGGCGGTCAAAGACCTTCATGTCTTTGGCCACGAGCTTGCCGTCGGCGTCGAGGAGCTTCATGTCAACGTAGGCGCCGCGGTTCATCTCGATGTCGACCTTGAGGGTAGCGTCCTTGTAGTCATCGTCGAGGATGGTGTGGACAAAGTAGTCGACGGGGTGGAACTTGGGAAAGGCGTGGAGGTAGACGTCCCTGAAGATGCCGCTGAGCCACCACTGGTCCTGGTCCTCCAGGTAGGTGCCGTCACATCTCTGATAGACCTCGACGGCGAGGACGCTGTCCTCGCCGATCTTGACGAGGTCCGTCACGTCGAACTCGCTGGGATTGCGGGCGCCCTGGGAGTAGCCGACCTCCTTGCCGTTGACCCAGACGGTGAAGGCAGAATCGACACCTTCGAACCGGAGTCTGAGCTGGTGGTCGGCAAAGTCGTCCCCAACCTGGAACGTCGTCACATGACGGCCGCACTCATTGTCGTCGTAGGGAATGTTGGGGGCGTCGACGGGCCAGGGGAAGTTGAGATTGGTGTACTGCGGCCCCTTGCCAAAGCCCTGGCACTGCCACATGCCAGGGACGACGATATCGTCCCACTCGGACGTGTCAAATTCGGGCTTGTAGAAGTCCCGGGGCTCATGGAACGGCGATGTGGTTAGGTGGAACTTCCATGTGCCGGATAGGAGCTTGGACTTTGACTTGGACGTGTCCCTGGTGAGGGCGTCCTCTTCATTGTCGTACAGGAAGAAGTGGCTGCGGGGCGGGAGGGTGCCGCGGTGGAGCACTTTGAGGTTGCTCCAGTCCGGGAGGCTTGGAGGGAAGGTATGCGTGGGGGCCTTCTCGGTCGCGGCCATCTCCTGTCCTGACGGTCCGGCGCCGGACGAGCTGTCACTTGACGAGTTACCGAGACGGCGGTGACGGCCTAGCTTCTCCATGTAGACGTCCAGATGGAGGCCGGTCTCGGAAGAGATGTCGACATAGTCATCGGAGATTTCGGACATGGTGATGGTGATGTGAGATTCGGCACCGGCAACCAGAGCGGAGGACGATGCGGGTACGCGTTCAGGCACGGCGAGCGAGTGGAGAGACAAAATTGGGGTCAGTGGAGACACACGATTGATGGTGCAAGGAAGATGATGTACACGATGATGAGCTGCCTCAAGATGGATAGGGCGGGATGGGGTGCTGGTGATGATGATGAATCACAGACGGCCCTGTCAATGGAGGAGGAGGAGGAGGAGGAGGAGGGACGCAGATGGAGGTGGAGACGGAGATGGCGATGCCGATGCAGATGAAGGTTGGAGCTTGAGTTTGGAGCTTGGATCGTCAGGCGGCAGGAAACGAGAGCTCTGGGAAACAAGTTGTCACATTGATGTCTGTCTGAGTGTCTCAGAACCAGGAACCGAGCTCCAAGTAGGGTAGGTGGGTGTACGGAGTACGTAGCGCTCAGTACCTGTATGTCAGTATGTCAACACAGGTACGGATAGGATAGGTGGTGAGTTCACTGCACTGCGTAAGGTCGGGAACCGGGAACGAACGTCACCTGAGACGGTGCAGCGTCTGGGAGTGCGGGGAAATCACGAGAGACCAGCTGCAGGGGGGGAAGGTGGCTGGTGAGATAGGTAGGTAGCTGGTAGGTAGGTAGGTATTAGGTAGTGGCTAGCTGGGTACCGACCCGGCCGTATTGGGGGAAAGCGGGGTAACGGGCCGTTGAGGGCCGGCTTATGGAACGCGAGAGTTGACGCTAAATCACATGAGGCCTGAGGATGGATTGAAAGCAAGGGAAACTACAGATACCTGCCTACTACGTAAGCTCACATGGCTCGGGATCAGATACGCACGTGACTGTCGCCAGCTGTTCCCCGTACTGCCTACAAATAGAGAATGTAATCTATTCCCTACCAAGCTGGCACTGACTAAGCGTCAGTCAGGGCTAGTCACGAAATCATTGGTTCTGGGGCCAAATACGGATACCAACTACCAAACACCAAACAACAAACACTCAGCCGGCTGGTTGGCTGGCTTGTCACCAAGGTGAGGTGCCTGGGACACGGACATTGTTTGCTCGGCCGGCAGCGACAACACGACACAACAGAGTAGCTGAGGGCGCCGTCCTTTCTTCCCCTCTGCTCTCAGAGAGAGGTCTTCCTTACTGCTGTATCATTCCTAGCACCCATTCTTCTTTTCCGATGGCGTCCCGGTCCAGACCGACCCCGAGTCAGGCTCGGCCTCCGTCCGAGAATTTCTCCACCGCCCACCGGCCAATTGCCTGCTCGTCCTGTCGTCGTGCGGTGCCCCGTCCGTCGTGGGTGTCGTGGGTTGTGTGGGATGACAACCCCAGGGTTCCACAATCTTCCCCAGTCGAGGCTAGCGCCCACAGAAGGCCTCGGCTTTCGACCCCATCTGGGGGGGATTAGGAGTCTCCACACTCGGAAACCATCCTTGACGTGCCTATCATCGGGTAATATTGGTTTATTTTTTTTTTATTTTTTTTTGGAGAAGGTGTGGTTTTTTTGGTCTTTTGGTTCTTCTTCTGGGGTTTGCTGCCCATCTCCTCCCCCCCCCCTTTTCCTTGGTTGTCCTCGGCATCCTATCCTCGGTTCATCTAGCATGTTCTTCATCGCCTGCACCCCAACACGAACCTCCCAAGATACACATTCCAAGCTTGGCAGACGTCTGTTTGTGCCTTGGCACTGCCCAGGGACTGGATCGGCAAGCAGCCGCAACTGCACCTCGGCTGATGCCACCATTCCCCCAACCCCCAAGTTCATCGCGTGATTCTCTCCTCGTTGTGCCCATGTCGGGTCGTCTGCGCGCAATGTCCAGCCGAACGTAGCTCGTTCATCGCTACCTGATCACACGTTGTACTCTATTATATGCCAGGGTTCCGACCCCCCCCCCTCCCCTCTCCTTACGGGGGGGGAGACAGGCGTACCCTTTGAGGAGAAATGGGGTAGGCCAACCCATAACAGACATGATGCCGTGCGGAGATGCGGAGGATGCCACTTTGTTTTTCCCTTTTTTCTTTCTTTCTTTCTAAACGTGCTAAGAAAACTGCTTACTCGGTCCGCTAGTATGAAATCGATAATGCATCCAATATCTTTCTTTTCCCGACAGTCATGCGCCATGTGTCAAGCAGAACTGTCTCCGCTCAACAAAAAAAATGCCTGCCCACGTGCCCGCGGCGCCGTCTTCCCCATGCAACGCAGCCCGTTCATCGCCCGTCCTGTCCCTGTCCGAACCCCCCATGTGGAGACGGCGCATCGAAGGCCACATGATCCTAGCTGGTCCGGGGACAGGGCGTGGAATGGATGGAGCTGACATGTAACGGTGGTGGGCAGGCGAATCGTCCCGGCCCCTTGGTTGGACTGTAGTTGGCCGAATGGCCGGGCCTCTCTGCCTTGTTGATCGAGCGTGTTGGCCGGGGCTGGGTTCTTTCGGGTCTTCGTTCCTCTTCTCTTTGCTTAAAAGCCTCCGTTGTCCCCTCTCGCGTCTCTCGCACGCATCTCTTGTGCCTTTCGTCCCCGATCCCTCCCTCCCCCCAATCGACCAGACCTCTTGCGCTGGCTGCGGTCTAGCGCAAACCCGGAATCATCATGGCCACCCTTCAAGAGTCCAAGTCCAACCCCGAAGTCGAACATGACAACACGCCGTTCGACGAGAAGGCCCCCGCCGGCGAGGTGACGGAGATCAATGCCGCCTCCGTCGCCCTCGCCGCCGCCCTGGCCGAGAGGCCGCCCAACATCTGGTCGCCCAACATGATCAAGCTCTACTGTATCCTCGCCATTGGCTACCTCGTGTCTACCATGAACGGTTTTGGTAAGTCGGCTATATGCCCCAACATGTTGAGCATGACCCGGCAGGACTAACACATGACAGACAGCTCCCTCATGGGAAGTCAGAACGCGATGCCCCAATACCAAAAGACCTTTGGCCTCAGCGGTGCCGGATCCACCACTGGCATCGTCTTCATGATCTACCAGGTCGGCCAGGTGGTCAGCTTCCCCTTCTGCTCCCCGCTGGCCGACGGCTACGGCCGTCGCATCTGCATCTTCGTCGGCTGCTTCATCGTCCTCGTCGGCACCGCCATCCAGGCCCCCGCCAACTCGCTCGGTCAATTCATTGCCGGAAGGTTCGTCCTCGGCTTCGGCGCCTCCCTTGCTTCTGCCGCGGGCCCCGCATACATCGTCGAGCTCGCCCACCCCAAGTACAGAGGAACCATGGCCGGCGCTTACAGTACGTGAACATCCCCCATTGAGGATCCCCGTGGTCTTTTTTTTTCCCTAGGTCCTCTTGCTGACGGGAATTCGTCAACCAGACACCTTCTGGTGGCTCGGAAACATCCTCGCCGGATGGACCACGTACGGCACGAACGAGCACCTGGAGAGCAGCTGGGCGTGGCGGATCCCCACCCTCGTCCAGGCCGGCATGCCCGCCGTCGTCATGTGCTTCATCATGTTCTTCCCCGAGTCCCCCAGGTGGCTCATCTCCCACGACCGCGCCGAGGAGGCCCTCGCCATCCTCGCAAAGTACCACGGCGACGGCGACGCCAACTCGCCCGTCGTGCAGCTCCAGTACCAGGAGATCGTCGAGGACAACCGCCTGACCAAGGACGAGAACCCCTGGTGGGACATGCGGGAGCTGTTCCACACCAGGGCGGCCCGCTACAGGCTTTACATGATGATTGCGATGGCCTTCTTTGGCCAATGGAGCGGAAACAACGTCGTCTCTTATTTCATGGTAAGCCCGATCATCAAACACGTAACCCGACGGCGATGGAAACCCAACCACTGACACACAACAGCCCGAAATGTTCAAGCAGGCAGGCATCACAAGCGACAGCACCCAGCTGCTGCTCACCGCCATCAACCCCATCTTCTGCCTCATCGCGGCCATCTACGGCGCCACCCTGCTCGACAGGCTCGGCCGGCGCTTCATGATGCTGGCCGGCCTGACGGGCGCCCTCATGGCCTACATCATGCTGACCGCCTTCACCGCCGAGTCGGCAAGGAACCAGAACCTCGCGTACGGCGTCATCGTCTCCATCTACCTCTTCGGCATCGTCTTCTCCTGGGGCTTCACCCCGCTGCAGACGCTCTACGCCGTCGAGTGCATGGAGAACCGCACCCGCGCCAAGGGCTCCGCGCTGTCCTTCCTGTTCCTCAACATCGCCATCATCATCAACACCTACGGCATCAGCGTCGGCATCGAGAAGCTGGGCTACAAGCTCTACATCGTGTACATCGGGTGGATCTGCGTCGAGATCGCCACCATCTACTTCTTCTTCGTCGAGACCGCCGGCAAGACCCTGGAGGAGCTCAAGTCCATCTTCGAGGCGCCCAACCCCAGGAAAGAGTCGACGAAGAAGACCAAGGTCGCGGTCGACGAGGCCGGCAATGTTGTCAATGTCAGCGAGACAACGTATGCGTAGACAGGCGCCTTGTAGGCTTGAAGCCTGCGCATGTACATTGAGCTTGCGCACCTAGCAGTAATACAGCACTCTAGCGACCCATCCTGGGTTTTAATGACATAATTTGTAAAGCGGATCGATGAGATGAACGTCGTATAACCTTCTGTGACGTCTAATGGCTGGCGCTTTGTATTGACGAAGAATTATATCAAAGACTTCATGACTTGGGAGCCTTCTGACTCTCTGTCAAAATGTGACGAGATGAATCAACATGACTCTGCGACTGGTCTCGTCAAGGCCCAGTATTTACTTAAAGTCACTCACAGCTGGATCTATTCTGCCATGTGATCATGAGGCATAGCCCATCCTGTTGCCGTGCTGATGCTGCGAGTATCGAATCTGGACGTTCACCCAACCGGCGCAGTGATGTGAAGACACCAAGCAATGCGAGTGCTATGCGAGGTCCTCGAGAAACAGGCATGGACTTTTGAAGAGGGTGCTTACTCAATTACAGGTATAAGTCGGTCCCCACGGCAACCCGTGACACGTCGGCCGGCACCGTATGTTGCGGAATTGGCAGTTGCTGGGTTTCCCTCTCACGCCATTCACGATATCCTGGCCCTCGCCGTGAAGGCGTGGCTGGCTGCCATGTTGATGTTGCACCAAAGAACGAAGCCCCACAGCGGTGCTGCTGCTGCTGCTGCTGCTGGGGGGGGATCCGCCAATACAAGCTTTCCATTCCCGCACTCTATATAGCTATTTGAGTGAGGCAACGTCGATCCGGTCCTCGTGCCATTCCCGATTCAGCTCTCCGCCGCGTGCCGCTTCCGGCCTAGTTCCGCGCGTCTCCGCGAACCCATGGGGAAATAGGCTCTTCCAATCGATAACCCCAAATCTTTTGGGATACATGCAGCCTCCAGGCAAAGTCGGACCTGGCTCCCGGTTCTCCTGTACTATTCCTGAGTCTCGCGGTCCTGGCATGGCGGGAGACTTTTGTGAATTCAAAAGGATAAACCAACGGTTAAATGGAAAGACAAAACAGGGGCGGTACGAGAATACAGAGAATCGTGTGACGGATGAGAGAAAGCCGTCTGCAAGGAAACGCGCGTGCGAGTTGCAGAAGGCCTTCGACCCAAGTCCAGGGAATCAACCCCCCCCCCCCCCCCC